>CAWUFW010018381.1:0-223927 GCA_963921515.1 Calotriton arnoldi | reverse complement strand
CAGATCAGACTAGCTGATACTGCAAAGCCCAAAACAGCATTCTCAACCCCTAGTGGGCATTATCAGTTTGTGGTGATGCCCTTTGGTCTGAAGAATGCACCTGCCACTTTCCAGAGGTTGGTGAATACAGTTCTCACAGGTCTGGAAGCCTATAGTGCAGCATATCTAGATGATATTGCTGTCTTTAGCTCCCACCTGGGAGGATCACCTGGTCCACCTCAGGAAAGTTTTACAGGCCCTGCAAAAGGCAGGCCTGACTATCAAGGCCACTAAGTGCCAGATAGGGCAGAGTCAGGTTGTGTACCTGGGCCACCTTGTGGGTGGAGGCCAGGTTCAACAGCTTTGCAGAGCAAGATCCAGACTATTGTGGACTGGACTGCTCCAACTACCCAGACTCAGGTGAGAGCCTTCTTAGGCCTGACTGGGTACTATAGGAGATTTGTCAAGGGGTATGGATCAATAGTGACACCCCTGAATGACTTAACTTCTAAGAAAATGCCCAAAAAGGTTCAGTGGACAGTTAACTGTCAAAAGGCATTTGATGACCTGAAGCAGGCTATGTGCACTGCTCCCATTCTACAGAGTCCTGATTACTCCAACAAGTTCATTGTTCAAACTGATGCATCTGAATTGGGGGTAGGGGCTGTACTGTCACAATTGAATGAAGAAGGTCAGGATCAGCCAGTAGCTTTCATTAGCAGAAGGCTGACCCCTAGAGAGAAACGTTGGTCAGCCATTGAGAGGGAGGCCTTTGCTGTGGTCTGGGCTCTGAAGAAGTTGAGGCCATACTTGTTTGGTACTCACTTCCTTGTTCAAACAGACCATAAGCCCCTCTTATGGCTAAAACAAATGAAGGGTGAAAACCCCAAACTGCTTAGGTGGTCCATTTCCCTACAGGGGATGGACTTCACAGTGGAACATAGACCTGGGAGTAACCATGCCAATGCAGATGGACTCTCTAGGTACTTCCACTTAGAACATGAAGACTTAACTGGGCAAGGTTAGTTTAATGTCCCTACGTTTGGGGGTTGTGTAGGAGAGTAGGATCTGCTTCACATGGGTACCCCCACTTTTTGCTGATGCTTCACTGTTTTTCGACCTTAGTCTGGCTGGGGCCCTGCTAATCAGAACCCCAGCCTAGCTGCTTCCTCTCTAAAATGGTTTCCATGTGCCTTAGGCACATCACTGATTGGAATCTGGAGTGCCCTTATAAGTCCCTAGTATATGGTATACTATGTACCAAGGGCATAGGTACCTCAGAGGCCTACCAGGGGCTGCAGCATGTATTATGCCACCCCTGGAAGGCCATCCAAACTGACACCACAGGTCTGCTACTGCAGCCTGGGTAAGGTGGTGCATGCACCCCTTACTGTGATATAGGTTACCTATATCACTAAATACATACACACATATAAACCTATAAGTCACTCCTATGGCAGGCCTTATCAATCCTGAAGGCAGAGTGCGTGGTTCCTATGTGAGAGGGTGCCCCTGCATGAGCAGGGCCCCTCTGCAGCGTTCGGAGACCCTTCTCTGATGCTGTTTGTAGTGCAGCCTGACCATATACTCTTAAGCGCATTATAACCTCGCGTTAAATGCTAACTTTGGAATGGCTGCACCTAAACATGTCGTGTTTGGTGTCAAACATCTTGGAATACTACCCCCCGCCAATTCTGGCGGCGGGGGTAGCATTCCACCCTTCTAGAGGGAGAGACATGTTAACCCTGGCCTGGCCGGTAACTTCTTTCTAAAGCCCTGGCATCACAAAATGGATGCTGCTGCCACAGACACAAGTCTGGCCTCCTGCTGCTGGACGAAACTCCGGCAGGGGAGGCCTGGACAATAGGTTTCCTGTCCCAGGGAGGTGTGACCACCTCCCCAGACAGGATAGTGTGTATTGGGGCTGGGCGGGAGCACTTTCGGGTGCTTTGAAGTCCTGCACTGGGGGCACACTTGGTGTCCTTGTGCATACCCCAGTTCAAACCGGATCAGGGGCTTGCAGCCCCTGCTTTGGCGTGAACTGGACAAAGGGAAAGGGGTGTAGCCACACCCTCTGCCCTGACCCACCCATAGGTGGGGCCACAGAGTAGTCCAACCCTAAACTTAGTATAAGTATAGGAACCCAGTCCTTAGGACTTTAGATTATCCCTGGACGAAACTCTGAAACAGAATCCTGGACCTTCGACGCTCTACTCAAGACTAGAGGACAGAAGAATCTCCCTTGGGGTCAAGGAGTGACTTCCCTGCTTGGCAGGCACCAAAGAAGCAATTGTCCGGTCTGCATCGCCTAAGCTCCCGTTGGACGCCGAAGTCTTTGCATCACCAGAGGTGGATTTCCAAACTTCCCCGAGGCTGCCCTGAGTCCCCAGCAAAGCTGAGGCCCATAGCTGTCGTGGGTAACGTGGAACCGTGACCCATGGACACCGCACGCATTTGCTAGTGCATCCTCTTCTGGGTCTCCCACGAAGTCGTGCTTTGGGCTCCGAGTAGCACTAGCCTCCAGCACCAACTGCACCGAAGATCACTGGCCTCCACTCCACGAGTGTCCTGTGAGCCAGCTCCACGTGCGACGTCTTGAGGCTCCTTTGCGGTTGCTAGCCCATTGGCTAGTAGCCCTTCACGAAGGCCAATCCTTTTCTTCTTGGGCTCCCTGGTTGCTCCAGGCTTGCCCTCACTTAGCCTTGCTGGGTGAGTTCCTCAGACCTTGCTGGTCTGCATCATCGTCATTCTTTACTTTCATCAAGACTTGCTGTTGCCAAGGCTTGTTGGGTTCAATCCAGTCGCCGACACCTCAGTACTCGACAAACATCGTGTACCAGCCCGAATCCTGCTCCTGGTCGACGACAACACCTCCTGGACCTCGTGGCTGAAGAGTCAAGACGACCGTCAACCTACCTGAAGCACTCGACATCGGTGGGCATCTGCTCATCGCCTTCCTGGTCACTGGCTAGTGACCCAGACTCTGTCCCCTCTGCTTTCAGGTTCTTCAGATCTCCGATCCACTCTTGGATCCACCCGGACACTTTCCACTTGGTCGCCAGCAGCACTTTGCAGCAGATCGCCATTCAAATCGACGACGAAACCCGACCCCGAAAGGCACCTATGCACCCGGCTTCCCTGGGTGAGGTAACACGAGTACTCCGGTGCTCCCGTGGGTAGAGACTCTAGAACGACCTAGTTCTCAAAGGGTTTGCTCCAAGTCCTCCTTTAAGTGTCCCTTTTCTTTAATTTCCTGATCGCGACTTTCTCCATAGAAGTTAACGGCGTATCGCGGTTGTGTATTTACACTGCACGCGTCCCCCGTGGGTCCCCTGTGTCACTACCTTGGGTGGTTCCTTGTGGTCCAAGCACTTCTAGAGGCTCTAGGCCTAGTGTCTAGTTCAGTCGTGGTTCTTATACCACTTTATTGGTATATGGTTTGGTACGCCCCTAGGGCCCAAACGTGTATTTGTGCTATTACTGTGTTTAAATAACTTATAACTTGTGTACTTCGAACTCTAGCCTCATAAAGAGACTAGAGGGGTGTGTTTAGCAATAAATACATATATTTTGAATATATACCTGGTGTGGTGCTCTTTCATTTGGTCACTCAAGAGATTATAGACTGGTAAAACAAGCTGCTTTACATTCCTTCAAGACTTAGCCTGAAGGCTGCTCTCCATAGCTACCACTAGGATAGCTTTCAATAAGGTTGTCTTTAACCTATCTCCAATAAGGGGTTGTTTGGACTGGTGCAAGGTGCCCACTATAATTAGTGGACAGCATATGCCAGGCCAACTTCTCACATTGGTGTGCAGCGTGTGGGATTCCAGCTTGCTATTGTTTTACCAGATAATCTCAATTGAATTGATCAACTGAAAACCACTAAAGGTACCTAAGGTACATATAATTTAAGCTTAGAATACAGTAAGTTCTACTGAACTTAGAGTTGTGTGTTAAGGGATAGCACACCCTTTCTACAACTCAAGAGAGTTTAGTAGGCCACACTAGAGTAGGTAGTGCATACACCACACCTCACTAGTGATGTCTTCAAAGCCAGGACCCAGTGAGTCCTTGCCAGAAGCCCATGGGCTTCTCCCTCCAAGTATGATACACTCCCATTCTTGGAATTGAGAGCATTATGTAACTTGAGGAAATTGAAGACAGGACAAAGTCCCACCACCCAACATCTTAGAGAGATGTTGGAGGCTTATGATCTCAGCAGGCCCTTAGGGACTGAAGGGGTAGGAGCAGAGGGTGGGGCAGAAGATGAGGATGGGGCCAGGGGTAGCAGTACCCCCAGCCCCCCTCTGGAACTGACCAGGAGGGTGACAATGACCCTGACCTGGATAACCCAATCCCTCCTGTGGACGATGAAGAGGAAGATCAGAATGATCCCCACTTTGTCCCCCCAGGAAGGATTATGAGTGTGCCCAGAAGGTCTAGGTCTCCTTCTCAGGAGTCTAACCACTCTGGCACCTCCATAGGGACCTCTGTCTCCTCTCATAGGAGGGAATCCTCTCATGAGAGAAGAAAGAGGCTGGTTCAATATGAGGAAGCTCAACTTGAACTCAGAAAACAGCAACTGGCTATAGACAGGGAGTCCCTAGATCTCTACAAAGAGAGAAGAAAGTTGGGACTAGAGTCCCATGGTGGCAGCCATGTCCCTAGAGATAGGGAAAGGTCCTATGACCATAGGAACCTGAGCAAGATTGTCCCTCCCTACCAGAGTGGGGATGACATCCACAAATGGATAACTGCTCTAGAGAGGGCCTGTAAAGTACAGAAGGTCCCTCAAGAGCAGTGGGCAGCAATCTTGTGGCTCTCCTTTGCAGACAAAGGTAGAGACAAGCTCCTCACTGTAAGAGAGGAGGATGCTGATAATTACAAGATCTTGAAGAGTGCTCTTATTGATGGGTTTGGCCTAACAACTGAACAATACAGGTTGAAGTTCAGAGATACCCAAAAAGCACAGACTCAAGACTGGGTAGACTATGTGGATTGTTCTGCTAAGGCTCTGGAAGGCTGGTTGATGGGCAGTAAGGTGTGTGACTTCTCAGGATTGTACAATCTGATAATGAGGGAGCAGATTCTTAATAACTGTCAAAATCAGCTGTTGCATCAGTACCTGGTGGACTCTGATCTGACCTCTCCCCAAGAATTGGGAAAGAAGGCCGACAAATGGGTCAGAACCAGGGTGAGGCAGAAGGTACAGAACCAAGGTGGTGACCCTAAGAAGCAAGATGCTAAGAACTCTGAAAAGGGTGGGGAGAAGGGTAAAGATCAAAAGTCTTCACAAGGCCCCCAAAAATCTTCTTCAGGTGGGGATTCACAGTCTACAAAAGGGAAAGGCCAAAGAAAACCATGGTGCAAGGTCTGTAAGCAAAAGACCCACTGGACCAGTGATTGCACCAAGTCCAAAGACTCAAGTCCAGCACCCACCAATGCCCCTAAGGCACCTGTTCCCCCTAGTACAGTTACAGTTGGTGGGAGTGCTCCAGCCAAGGGTTTAGTAGGGTTCACCCTGGGTACTGAGTTGGGCTCTGACCTAGTCAGAGAACTCACTCAGGCTGTGTTAGTCTGTGATGGAGGCATGGATGTGACCTCCTCTGTGAGTCCCAGTAATCTGGGCAAGTACAGACAACAGCCTTTAATCAATGGACGAGAGGCTTTGGCATTTAGGGACACAGGGGCAAGTGTCACCATGGTGACACAAGACCTTGTGAATCCTGGGCAAGTTATACTTGGTGAGATGTACCAAGTGACCAATGCTAGCAACGTCAGAACAGACCATACTCTGGCAGTTGTTAACTTCTCCTGGGGAGGGGTAACTGGCCTTAAGAAGGTTGTGGTGAGTGCAAACCTACCAGTCGAATGCTTGCTTGGCAATGACTTAGAAACTTCTGCTTGGGCAGAAGTGGAGCTCAGGACCCATGCAGAAATGCTGGGGATCCCTGCAGATGTGTTTGCTGTGACCAGGTCACAAGCCAAAATGTCTAGCACTGAACAGGCCTTGGATTCTGGAATAATGGACCAAGTGCCTTCCAAGAGGAGGAGTAGTAGGGTAAAGGCAGTGCCTTCCCCCTTGGCTCAGAAGGAAGATCAGTCCCTTGAGGGGGATGATCTCAGTCCTGAGGAAGGAACTGTCCCAGAGGAGCTTGAACCTGACCAGGTTGAGTTCTTGGGGACAGGGGGACCTTCCAGGGCAGATCTGAGCCAGGAGCAGCAGAGCTGCCCCTCCCTTGAACCCCTCAGACAGCAAGCTGCTGCTGAGGCTGCTGGGAAAGCTAGTGGTCCCCATACAGTGTATTGGGATGATGGACTCCTGTACTCAGAGTGTAGAGACCCCAAGCCTGGTGCTACCAGGAGGTTGGTTATACCTCTAAAGTTCAGGGGCTTCCTATTGACCCTAGCCCATGATATTCCCTTGGCAGGTCACCTGGGCCAGAACAAGACTTGGGACAGAATTGTCCCTCACTTTCACTGGCCCCACATGTCTGAAGACACCAAGGAGTTTTGTCGCTCCTGTGTAACCTGCCAGGCCAGTGGCAAGGCAGGTGGCACTACAAAGGCCCCCTGATACCACTACCTGTGGTGGGGGTGCCCTTTGAAAGGGTAGGGATTGACATTGTTGGTCCCATGGATCCCCAAACAGCATCTGGGCACAGGTTTATCCTGGTGGTAGTGGATCATGCCACCAGGTACCCAGAGGCTATTCCCCTTAGGACCACTACAGCACCTGTGGTGGCAAGGGCCCTCCTGGGAATTTTCTCAAGAGTGGGCTTTCCTAAGGAGGTAGTATCAGACAGGGGTGCTAACTTTATGTCTGGATACTTAAAAGCAATGTGGAAGGAGTGTGGAGTGACTTACAAGTTCACCACACCCTATCACCCACAATGCAATGGTTTAGTTGAGAGATTCAACAAAACCTTGAAGGGCATGATTAAAGGGCTCCCAGAAAAGCTTAGGCGAAGATGGGACATACTCTTGCCCTGCCTTTTATTTGCATATAGGGAGGTGCCTCAGAAGGGGTTGGTTACAGCCCTTTTGAACTTCTGTTTGGCCACCCTGTCAGGGGTCCACTGTGCTTGGTGAAGGAAGGATGGGAGTTACCTCTCAAGCCCCCAAAGCAAGACATAGTGGACTATGTACTTGGTCTCCGCTCCCGGATGGCTGAGTATATGAAAAAGGCAACCAAAAACCTTGAGGCTAGCCAGGAACTTCAAAAGGCCTGGCATGACCAAAAGGCTGTTCTGACTGTTTACCAGCCAGGACAGAAGGTGTGGGTGTTGGAGCCAGTGGCCCCAGCAGCTCTCCAAGACAAATGGAGTGGACCCCACACTATTGTTGAGCAGAAGGGTGAGGTTACCTACTTAGTAGACCTAGGAACACCCAGGAGTCCCCACAGGGTTCTCCATGTCAACAGGTTAAAACCATATGTGGACAGGGCAGACATGGGCTTGCTCATGGCTACTGATGAAGGGCAGGAGGAAGAGAGTGACCCACTCCCTGACCTGCTCTCACAGAACCCTGACGATGGGTCAGTAGATGGTGTAGCCTTGGCAGGCAGCCTCACTACCCAGCAACAAACTGATTGTAGACAGGTGCTCAATCAGTTTAGACACATGTTTTCACTGACACCCAGTCAGACCACCTGGTGCACTCATGAAGTGGACACTGGGGACAGTCTGCCTATTAAAAATAAGATTTATAGGCAACCTGACCATGTCAGGGACTGTATCAGGACTGAAGTCCAGAAAATGTTGGAGTTGGGAGTTATTGAACCCTCAGATAGCCCTTGGGCTAGTCCAGTGGTCCTTGTGCCAAAACCTCACACCAGTGGTGGAAAAAGAGAGATGAGGTTTTGTGTGGACTACAGGGGTCTCAATGCAGTCACTAGGACTGATGCCCATCCAATACCAAGGGCAGATGAGCTCATAGATACTTTGGCCTCAGCCAAATATCTCAGCACATTTGACTTGACAGCTGGCTACTGGCAGATCAGACTAGCTGATACTGCAAAGCCCAAAACAGCATTCTCAACCCCTAGTGGGCATTATCAGTTTGTGGTGATGCCCTTTGGTCTGAAGAATGCACCTGCCACTTTCCAGAGGTTGGTGAATACAGTTCTCACAGATCTGGAAGCCTATAGTGCAGCATATCTAGATGATATTGCTGTCTTTAGCTCCACCTGGGAGGATCACCTGGTCCACCTCAGGAATGTTTTACAGGCCCTGCAAAAGGCAGGCCTGACTATCAAGGCCACTAAGTGCCAGATAGGGCAGAGTCAGGTTGTGTACCTGGGCCACCTTGTGGGTGGAGGCCAGGTTCAACCTTTGCAGAGCAAGATCCAGACTATCATGGACTGGACTGCTCCAACTACCCAGACTCAGGTGAGAGCCTTCTTAGGCCTGACTGGGTACTATAGGAGATTTGTCAAGGGGTATGGATCAATAGTGACACCCCTGAATGACTTAACGTCTAAGAAAATGCCCAAAAGGTTCAGTGGACAGTTAGCTGTCAAAAGGCATTTGATGACCTGAAGCAGGCCATGTGCACTGCTCCCATTCTACAGAGTCCTGATTACTCCAAGAAGTTCATTGTTCAAACTGATGCATCTGAATTGGGGGTAGGGGCTGTACTGTCACAATTGAATGAAGAAGGTCAGGATCAGCCAGTAGCTTTCATTAGCAGAAGGCTGACCCCTAGAGAGAAACGTTGGTCAGCCATTGAGAGGGAGGCCTTTGCTGTGGTCTGGGCTCTGAAGAAGTTGAGGCCATACTTGTTTGGTACTCACTTCCTTGTTCAAACAGACCATAAGCCCCTCTTATGGCTAAAACAAATGAAGGGTGAAAACCCCAAACTGCTTAGGTGGTCCATTTCCCTACAGGGGATGGACTTCACAGTGGAACATAGACCTGGGAGTAACCATGCCAATGCAGATGGACTCTCTAGGTACTTCCACTTAGAACATGAAGACTTAACTGGGCAAGGTTAGTTTAATGTCCCTACGTTTGGGGGGTGTTGTGTAGGAGAGTAGGATCTGCTTCACATGGGTACCCCCACTTTTTGCTGATGCTTCACTGTTTTTCGACCTTAGTCTGGCTGGGGCCCTGCTAATCAGAACCCCAGCCTAGCTGCTTCCTCTCTAAAATGGTTTCCATGTGCCTTAGGCACATCACTGATTGGAATCTGGAGTGCCCTTATAAGTCCCTAGTATATGGTATACTATGTACCAAGGGCATAGGTACCTCAGAGGCCTACCAGGGGCTGCAGCATGTATTATGCCACAGGTCTGCTACTGCAGCCTGGGTAAGGTGGTGCATGCACCCCTTACTGTGATATAGGTTACCTATATCACTAAATACATACACACATATAAACCTATAAGTCACTCCTATGGCAGGCCTTATCAATCCTAAAGGCAGAGTGCGTGGTTCCTATGTGAGAGGGTGCCCCTGCATGAGCAGGGCCCCTCTGCAGCATTCGGAGACCCTTCTCTGATGCTGTTTGTAGTGCAGCCTGACCATATACTCTTAAGCGCATTATAACCTCGCGTTAAATGCTAACTTTGGAATGGCTGCACCTAAACATGTCGTGTTTGGTGTCAAACATCTTGGAATACTACCCCCCCACCAATTCTGGTGGCGGGGGTAGCATTCCACCCTTCTAGAGGGAGAGACATGTTAATCCTGGCCTGGCCGGTAACTTCTTTCTAAAGCCCTGGCATCACAAAATGGATGCTGCTGCCACAGACACAAGTCTGGCCTCCTGCTGCTGGATGAAACTCCGGCAGGGAGGCCTGGACAATAGGTTTCCTGTCCCAGGGAGGTGTGACCACCTCCCCAGACAGGATAGTGTGTATTGGGGCTGGGCGGGAGCACTTTCGGGTGCTTTGAAGTCCTGCACTGGGGGCACACTTGGTGTCCTTGTGCATACCCCAGTTCAAACCGGATCAGGGGCTTGCAGCCCCTGCTTTGGCGTGAACTGGACAAAGGGAAAGGGGTGTAGCCACCCTCTGCCCTGACCCACCCATAGGTGGGGCCACAGAGTAGTCCAACCCCTAAACTTAGTATAAGTATAGGAACCCAGTCCTTAGGACTTTAGATTATCCCTGGACGAAACTCTGAAACAGAATCCTGGACCTTCGACGCTCTACTCAAGACGAGAGGACAGAAGAATCTCCCTTGGGGTCAAGGAGTGACTCCCCTGCTTGGCAGGCACCAAAGAAGCAATTGTCCGGTCTGCATCGCCTAAGCTCCCGTCGGACGCCGAAGTCTTTGCATCACCAGAGGTAGATTTCCAGACTTCCCCGAGGCTGCCCTGAGTCCCCAGCAAAGCTGAGGCCCATAGCTGTCGTGGATAACGTGGAACCGTGACCCCTGGACACCGCACGCATTTACTAGTGCATCCTCTTCTGGGTCTCCCACGAAGTCATGCTTTGGGCTCCGAGTAGCCCTAGCCTCCAGCACCAACTGCACCGAAGATCACTGGCCTCCACTCCATGAGTGTCCTGTGAGCCAGCTCCACGTGCGACGTCTTGAGGCTCCTTCGCGGTTGCTAGCCCGTTGGCTAGTAGCCCTTCACGAAGGCCAATCCTTTTCTTCTTGGGCTCCCTGGTTGCTCCAGGCTTGCCCTCACTTATCTTTGCTGGGTGAGTTCCTCAGACCTTGCTGGTCTGCATCATCGTCATTCTTTACTTTCATCAAGACTTGCCGTTGCCAAGGCTTGTTGGGTGCAATCCGGTCGCCGTCACCTCAGCACTCGACAAACATCATGTACCAGCCTGAATCCTGCTCCTGGTCGCCGACAACGCCTCCTGGACCTCGTGGCTGAAGAGTCAAGACGACCATCAACCTACCTGAAGCACTCGACATCGGTGGGCATCTGCTCATCGCCTTCCTGGTCACTGGCTAGTGACCCAGACTCTGTCCCCTCTGCTTTCAGGTTCTTCAGATCTCCGATCCACTCTTGGATCCACCCGGACACTTTCCACTTGGTCGCCAGCAGCACTTTGCAGCAGATCGCCATTCAAATCGACGACGAAACCCGACCCCGAAAGGCACCTATGCACCCGGCTTCCCTGGGTGAGGTTACACGAGTACTCCGGTGCTCCCGTGGGTAGAGACTGTAGAACGACCTAGTTCTCAAAGGGTTTGCTCCAAGTCCTCCTTTAAGTGTCCCTTTTCTTTAATTTCCTGATCGCGACTTTCTCCATAGAAGTTAACGGCGTATCGCGGTTGTGTATTTACACTGCACGCGTCCCCCGTGGGTCCCCTGTGTCACTACCTTGGGTGGTTCCTTGTGGTCCAAGCACTTCTAGAGGCTCTAGGCCAGAGGTCTTCAAACTTTTGGATGCCGAGACCCCCCTGTCAACATTTTGAGGCGTAAGGACCCCCTCCTGACAAAAATTTCTAAACCTGTAGGCAGGGCTACTGGAATTATGAGGCAGGTGAGGACCAAATTACGTGACAGGCTTGACTAAATTGTGTGGGAAGAAAAGGTAAATGATGTTATGTGATGCCGTGTACACAGTAACACTGAGGAAAGATTTCACCCCATCAGTACCAGTGTATAACCAAAATACAGCAATTAACATCAGAAAGATTTCTAATCAACCTTTGTGAAGGGCCTTCCACTCCGCAGGAATACGTGCTGCCACATTAGAAGCTCACTTGGCCCTGGCCGGGAGAAGCAGGGGTCCCTTAAAACCCTGGCGGTTTTGTGCAGAGTTAAGCAGTTTACCCATGCAGCTTTCCTCTCACCCCCTCCCTTCCATCCCTCTGTCCTCTCCTAACCCCGGATCCCTCTCTCATTTTGCAGGCCATTTTCTTTCACCCCTTTTACAACTTCTGAACTCTCCCCATTCAACCTCTCACTTCACCTTTAACACTCCCAGCCAGGGCTGGTCCTAACACTGGCTCGCACACGGTGCAACAGTCTTTTGGTGCCCCACCCCGTTTCCTCCTTCTCCATGAATTCCTTCACTGCCACTCACCAACAATTCACCTCATCTCTCTATAGCACCTTTCTGACAAACATTTCATTTTTTTATAGCGCTACTCATAGTTTACTCACACTCATTTCTGTGATCTGCATGGTACATATTCTTTGTAGCAGGAACGTTAACCCTCTGCACTGTGTGGGTGACAAGAGTGCCCATGTGAGTGCACGGTGAGCGATGCAACAGTGTGAGAGTAGGGTAAGAGGAGTGACTGCAGGGTGAGTGAGGTGGCTTATGAATTTAGGTGCGGATGCAAGTTCAGAATGGGACGAATGAGTGTATGATTACTGATGGGCTTGTTTGAGTGAGTTGCATATTGAGCAGTGAGGGGGACAGGTGAGTGAAGTGTCACATGAGTGCAGGATGAGTACTGTACTCGTGTGACTGCAGGGTGAGGTATAGGATGAACAGCGCAAGTTCATTGTGAGTGCAGAGTGATCACTGTGAGTGCAGGGTGAGCGGGTGAATGGTGTGAGTGCATTGTGATCGCTGTGAATGCAGGGTGAGCGTGAAAGTGAAGGGCGAGAATGACGAGTGAGTTGTCTGAATGCAGAGTGCATTCCCAGACACTTGAAGTAACTCAGCATGTTATGGACGGCGGCGTAGGGTTTAAGATCTAAGTTAAACTATTGTTATTATGGCATTAATCGGGGATTGAGGAAATAAATAATGTGCTGATCCTGCAACAAACTTCCAGTCCTATGGTTAAGGTTGCCAGCAGATTATTTTGATGGCCCAGTCGGTACAAAAATAAGCAGTCACCTAAAGCTGTATTTTAAGCACTTATCTGTGCATACTTCGAACAGCAAATATAAATAGAAAGCACTTTTAATTGTGTTCTAGGGCTGCCTCAATGATCCATGAATGATAATTAAAGAGAACAAAGACAGAAAAGTCACAAAACGAATGCATACATACTTTTTTATTTATAAGTCTATTTAGTGTCAAGAGGAGGTCTTTGCAGACTCTTTAAACAAAACACGGCAGGCATTTTTCTTTTGGCAACCCTACTTTATATTCCTTTTCATGAAATGCATTCTCACACTGCAGCAGTAAATGTAAAATACAAATGTAAGGAATAGGCAGAGTGGGGGCCCAGGGGGTACTGGAACCAGGAAAAAAACTAAGCCTCTGTAACCAGTTTACAAAGGCATGTAAATATGCAAATGGTCTTTAAAGACCTGAGAAAAACTCGGGCGTGCCGGAGATAAGACTCCAGACACTGCCCAGCTGGAGCCCCCAGCAGCTCGAGTTGCACTGCAGCAGCCCGGGCTGAGACGCAGGACGGGGGAAGAGGGGGCTGAAGCCCTTGGGCCTCGGCAGAAGTGTGACTGGGAAGGCGCGACCCCCTTTGCATCGCTCCACGGCCCCCCTGGGGGTCGCGCCCCAGAGTTTGAAGACCCCTGCTCTAGGCCTAGTGTCTAGTTCAGTCGTGGTTCTTATACCACTTTATTGGTATATGGTTTGGTACGCCCCTAGGGCCCAAACGTGTATTTGTGCTATTACTGTGTTTAAATAACTTATAACTTGTGTACTTCGAACTCTAGCCTCATAAAGAGACTAGAGGGGTGTGTTTAGCAATAAATACATATATTTTGAATATATACCTGGTGTGGTGCTCTTTCATTTGGTCACTCAAGAGATTATAGACTGGTAAAACAAGCTGCTTTACATTCCTTCAAGACTTAGCCTGAAGGCTGCTCTCCATAGCTACCACTAGGATAGCTTTCAATAAGGTTGTCTTTAACCTATCTCCAATAAGGGGTTGTTTGGACTGGTGCAAGGTGCCCACTATAATTAGTGGACAGCATATGCCAGGCCAACTTCTCACAACGAGCATAGCCCATGAAGATGGGCTGCGAGCTATGCGACACTATCTGAGCACACGACCCTAGCATTATACCAGCACTCAGGGATGTTGGTAGAAATGGGCAGATTGTGTCTGGAGAATAATTTATTTATGTTTGGTAGTGACACCTTCAGACAAACAAGAGGGACTGCTATGGGCACCTACTTCGTCCCCAGCTATGCGAATTTGCATATGGGCTGGTGGGAAGAGCAGGTGCTCAAAGTGGAATATGCCAGGGAGTGGAATGAAAATGTGGTTGTATGGATGAAATTTATTGACAATCTCTTCCTAGTCTGGGAGGGGTCGTTGGAATTTGCACAGGTTTTCATCATGCAATTGAATGATAATTCGTTGAATCTTAAATTCACTGACACCATCAGCAGGTCCCAAGTCTCCTTCCTTGATCTAGAAGTATACGTAAAGGATAACATACTACATACAAGTATATTCAGGAAGCCCACGGCGGGCAATTCCATCCTGCACGCCCGAAACTTCCACCCTGTAAAATTTAAGAGCAGCATCCCCTATGCTGAACATCTTAGGATGAAGAGAAATTGCAGCGAGGGATCAGCCCTGAAGGAAGCCCAGGATAGCCTCACTGAAATATTCACTGAAAGAGGCTATAGTACACAGATTTTAGACCAGGCACTCAAAAAGGTAAAGGGAATTGGAAGAGAGGAATTACTCAGACCCAATGATTCAATAAGAGGTGACAATAGGTGAGCCAATGAGGAGATACGAATGATTACTGGATACAGTGCTTACCATAATAGGGTGAGAGACGGTTTAAGTAAGCATTGGCATCTAGTAAAGAGAGATCCTATCTTGAGTGCTGTGATTCCGCGTAGACCACAAATTACATTAAAAAAAGCGAGATCAATAAGGCAAGAACTTGTGGACAGTAGTCCAGAAGTTGTAAGAACTGAGGGATGGTTGAAAGCAAGCCCTGGCTTTCATAAATGCCTCAAATATAAGGCTTGCAAGATTGCTTGAAATGAGAGACAAGTCATGCCTCCACTAATGAAGAGCCCATGGAAGATCAGGAGCTTCCTAAATTGTAGGAGTGAATTTGTGGTCTACATCCTTCAATGTTCTTGCCCCAAAATGTATGTGGGAAGCACCATACACGGATACTCCAGCACTTAAGGGCAGTTAAAAACGACGACAAGAGTTACCCGGTGGCTCGCCATATAAATGAGGTGCACAAGGGCAATGTAAATGAGCTTGCATATTTTGCGATTGATCAGGTGGCAAAAATGAGAAGGGGAGGCAATCGAGAGCGCAAGCTGAGACAGTTAGAATCCAAATATATTCTTTTGTTTAATACCGAGATCCCGCCAGAATTAAATTCAGAAGAGGATCTACACATACATTTAGGAGTGTAATGGTATCCACGGTTAGGATTTTAAAAGTTAACATGGCTCTATAGGTATAAAAAAAAGACATGATCATGGTATGTGTTGATATAATTTTAGTGTATGAGAATCATTATTTAGGGTAAAATGTATTCAAATATTATGCTCAGATTGATCGAATTTATGATTGTTGATTATGTAAATGAGTGGTGGCACATAATCTTGGCAGGTGGCTTTGGAGCAAAAGCCACCCACTCGCTATTAGCTATTTGATTCTCTGGGGGAGTTTTAGTATTATTAAGCAAGGTTTATACCATGTAGAATGGAAAAATGTAAGGAGCATACTACATCTTAGAATGCCCACTTGGAATGTGATGATATGCTGTATTTATTTGATCCATTTGGCCCATTGCAATGAAAGAAACAATTCTAAATGCACTTGCACTTTATATAGGATGTTTTATATAGAATACAGAGTGTATTCTTTCAAGTGAAATAGTGTATCAACAGAGTTTTATGATGTTGCACTTGCACTTTTCGGAACTGTACTCTATTAGCCATCGAGAGGGTTCTATATTGTTGCACTTGCACTTTACAGAACTGCACTTTGTTGGTTATCTAGAGAGGTGATAATCGAAAGTGAGGCTAAAGAGAATCAAAAACTGTATAAGCACTTGCACTTTACAACGTTTGAATATTGCACTTTGAATATGGTAATTACTCGAGATGTTATATTATATGAGTACATTCTATAATTGTTTTGCACTTGCACTTTATGTGACAAAGAAAATGGGCCTTGGCAAGATCCAATTTGAGAATTTGTAATGAATTGAGGCATCAATATTGCAGCTAGGTAGGGAGAGACCTAAAGCTTATGTGCCCTGCTCCCCTTCTTTTCATTTTGTTCTATTTTATTTTTTGGATGGTTGACACTGATGATATGCAATAGCTTGAAGTTGCTATAAGTGGAAACTGAAGGTTTTTAATTTTAACTTTATTTTAAGTTTATGTGTATTTTCCGGTTAACTGCGTTTTAACCGTGAGCATTATGAATTTGAGCGAATACTTAAATGCCAAAAGCTTTCAAGCACTTGCACTTTTGTACTTCAGAAAGTTTGAAGAAAAGAAGAATTCATTGTAAAAGCTGATTCCCATCTATTGACAAATTGTTCAGTTCGTAAGTATGAATCATGTTTACAAAAATCGTATTTCAACACTCCTAAAAGCCATTGGGGAAAAAAAGATGTGACAATTCTGCAACTGTATGAGTTGCTCACGAAGAGATTGTGGTGTCGAGTATGTTTTCCATGGCATTGGGAATAGGAAATCATGTGACCTTGAGCCCTGTATTTTTATGGTTACTGCTAAATGACGTTTATTGTGTGAGCAAGGCAGGAAATGCCGAAACGCGTAACAGCTTGAAAAGAATAAACGAAGATTGAAATGAATGGTCAAAGCACCTGTGTCGGTGTTCGTGTCTAATCAGGGAGACTGGAGTTGGAGTTTATATATATATATATTATCTACTGGCAGTCGCCAGTAGATAGTTATAGTTAGGACCTATTTTCCATAGGAAATTCGCAACATTCTATTTGAAATAACGTTGGCGCCGGTTGACGAATCTTCGCGAAAGCTTCCAACTTGTTGGGGCGCTCCGGTCTGCTCCTATCCTGAAAGTCTCGGGGTGATTTGTCAAGCGGGGCCCGAGAAAAAAGGGGGGTCCCAAAACGCGTTTTCCCCATTCATTTTTCCATAGGAACCGTTCATCGCGGCTACAGCCCGAACTGCTGAACGGAATTACACCAAATTTGGCAAAGAGGTAGCCCTTGGTTCAGTGTCGTGCCTTTTGCTTAAATGGTGTAAATCTGTTCAGTAGTTCCTGAGAAAATCAAAAGTAAAGTCACATATATATCTATGGCCGAGTAGGGTCCGCGTACCCTCCCGATCACGAGCTGCATGCTAATTGGCTGTCAAGTGGCTGTCAACACTCCAAATCAGGAAGTGTTGGCAGCCATTTTGTCCCTCGGTAGAACCGAGGGACAGAAACAAGTGCGCAAAGCGCAAAAAGGAGGCAGGGTAGAAACACCCTGACCCCCTAGGTCTGCTCAGGGGGTCCCACAAGGACCCCTGGGCAGAAAAAAGCATTTTTTTTTTTTAAACGGCGGGATGCGCTTAGGGTGCGCGGATCCTGCCGATTACAAAAAAAAAGCACAAGAAACAAGTGCGCAAAACACACAAAGGGCGCAGGGTAGAAACACCCTGACCCCCTAGGTCTGCTCAGGGGGTCCCACAAGGACCCCCTGGGCAGAAAAAAGCATTTAAAAAAAAAAAAATAGGCGGGATGCGCTTAGGGTGCGCGGATCCCACCGATTAAAAAAAAAAAAAACACAAGAAACAAGTGCGCAATACGCACAAAGGGGCAGGGTAGAAACACCCTGACCTCCTAGGTCTGCTCAGGGGTCCCACAAGGACCCCTGGGCAGAAAAAAGCAAAAAAAAAAAAAAAAGATGGCATTGTGCCGGAGGCCCCGCCCCTCCCTGCAGCAGTCTGCAAACGCGCCCCTGGCGCGTTTTAAGAAGGGAAGTAATTCCCCTTGAATACTGGGGTCTCTGGGGCCAACTAGCCCACCAGGAACCTCCGGTATGCGCCAGAGGCTGCGTTGCAGAGAGGTGTACAGAGGCCATGCCCCTTTTTACACCTCTCTGCAACGCAGCTCTGTGGCGCTTTTTGGAGGTACATTGTGGGCTAGTTGGACTCCAGGGACCCTCAGTATTCAAGGGGACTTAATCCCCCAACTTAAAACGCGCCACGGGGCGCGTTTGCACAGTGGTGAAGGGAGGGGGCGTGGCTTCAGGTGACATGTGTGCAAACAGGCCCTGTGGCTCGTTTTAAGATGGGGAATTAAATCCTCTTCAATCCTGAGGGTCCCTGGGGGCCAACTAGCCCACCAGGTACCTCCAGTAAGCGCCATGGAGCTGCGTTGCAGAGTGTTGTAAAAGGGCGTGGCCTCTGAACACCTCTCTGCAACGCAGCTCTCTGGCGCATACTGGAGGTATCTGGTGGGCCAGTTGGCCCCTAGGGACCCTCGGGATTGAGGAGGAATTAATTCTCCAACTTAAAACGCGCCACAGGTCGTGTTTGCAGACATGTCACTTCAGGCCCCACCCCCTTCCTTCACCATTGTGCAAATATTCCTCTAAAATCAGCCGAACTACGAACTCCGATTTACTCACCTGTTATCAGGAGAGACCTCAGTGCTGCATCTTTGAGCCCAGTACTGATCCTGAAAAGTAATTTTAACAATACTTACCAGTAACTTGAATTTCCTTCCATAGGCTAACATTGACTGGTTTCACTTGGAAATTCTTCATAGTGTGGAGTTTTGGAACTTTGTAATATTCCTCTAAAATCAGCCGAACTACGAATTCCAATTTACTCACCTGTTATCAGGAGAGACCTCAGTGCTGCATCGTTGAGCCCAGTACTGATCCTGAAAAGTAATTTTAATCGTACTTACCAGTAACTTGAATTTCCTTCCATAGGATATCATTGCCTGCTTTTTGCTGAAAAAGTTTCTAAGTGTCGATTTTGAAACATACAAATATTCCTCTAAAATCAGCCGAACTACGAATTCCGATTTACTCACCTGTTATCAGGAGAGACCTCAGTGCTGCATCTTTGAGCCCAGTACAGATCCTGAAAAGTAATTCTAACCGTACTTACCAGTAACTTGTATTTCCTTCCATAGGAATCCATTGTCTGGTTTTCAGCAGAAAAGTTTCAAAGTGTCAATTTTCACAAACTACAAATATTCCTTAAAATCGCCTGTATGACTTAAACGCATTCTTTCAACTGTTTACAGGAGATGCACCAGTGCTGGATCCAGAATCCACCACTGAGTAAGAAAAGTAACGATAACACTACTTACCTGCTAAGTGAATTTCCTCCCATAGGATAACATTAGTGATTCTATGTGAAAAAGTTTCTAAGTGTCAACTTTTAAAATACAATAATATTCCTTAAAAATCACTACTGTAACCAAAACGCTTTTACTCAACTGTTTACAGGAGATGTCCCAGGACTGAATCTAGGATCCAGTCCTGTGGTTAGAAAAGTAATCCATAAAGTAACTAATTGCATTTAACTTGAAATTCACATTGAGCTCAATGTTGCATTGTGTTTGAAATTGTGTTGCCCATTGCAACAACTGTAACTACTGTACTTAAAAGTTTTTTGCCTATTTGCAAAGTATTTAAACTAAAGTAATTCATTCTGAGAAAGTATATTTTGTAATGTAATGTATAATGTAATTACAATGTATTTAAAAAAATAAAATATCTAAAAATGGATAGTTAAAAAAATGTAGTAAATCAGTATCAAAAAATAAATATAACAATTAATACATTTAAAAATTGTCATTTACAAAACCTTTGAAATTCACTGAAAAAAACCATAGGTTTCAGACATGTTATAGTTAGGAATTAGCATTTAAAAAACCTTTGAAATTCACTGAAAAAACCATAGGTTTCAGGCACGTTATAGTTAGAAATTAGCATTTAAAAACCTTACAAATTCACTGAAAAAACCATAGGTTTTAGGGACAGTTATAGTTAGTTGGACATTGCACTCGTACAAAACCCGTGAAATTCCCCCGTTATAGTTAGTTCAGGTAACTATAACTCGCGCCCCGCAATGCACTGCTGATGACGTCACATATTACATCACTCATGACATGGTCAGTGACATCACTGATGACATCACTGATGACATCTCAAATGACATCACTGATGACATCACTGATGACATCATCCATGTGATAATTTGATGCATCTTCTCACACCCTAATATAACTTTTGATACACCCACTGTAAATTACAGACTGCCATTGTCAAAACCATAGACACTCCAACACCAATTACTATATACACACTCACTGATTCTTAGGTCTACACACACACATCTACTCACTCACCCGTACAGTCACTCATACTTATAGTCACTCAGTACAGGACTATTATATGCACTCATACACCTAATTAAACACTCACACACCGCCACTCATCCATAGAGGTACTCACACACCTAGTCAGTCATGCAAAAAATTAAGCACACACCCATTTACTCACCTATACAGTTATACACACACCAGCTCACTTACTCATACAAATACTAGCACATTCTTACGCTCTTATACAATCTCTGATACAAGCACACACTCATCCATACAGTCACTCTCACAATCACACACTCTCGCTTATAGCTATTTATATACTCCAACACACATATATACTGCCTTTCACATATGTAGTTACTCACACATGTACCACTGGGACATACATTCACTCACTAACACACTCTTACACACACTTACCCACCCATACAGTCTATCACAGATGCACTCTTGAAACCATCCACCCAGTGAATCACCCACTCACACATCTATGCACAGAGTCACACACACCCCACCCACACAAACACTCAGGCACCCATACAGATACTCAGACAACCAATCAATAACTCATATAGACACTCATGTAGCTATTCACAAACCCATGCAGCCACTTACACAGCAACAGACAGACGGAAACAGACATTCACCCAGTTTAGTCACTAACCCATGCATTCAGTAAGATACGTTTAATCACTCACTTATAGAGTTAGTCACGCACCTACTAAATCATCCATTCAGACACTTATACACCCACTCATTCTTCAATACGCCTTTCCCTATATATATTAAACATATTTAAACTTTACAGAAACACACAGTCACTGGATGATGTCATCAGTGATGTCATTTGAGATGTCATCAGTGATGTCATCAGTGATGTCACTGACCATGTCATGAGTGATGTAATATGTGACGTCATCAGCAGTGCATTGTGGGGCGCGAGTTATAGTTACCTGAACTAACTATAACAGGGGAATTTCATGGGTTTTGTACGAGTGCAATGTCCAACTAACTATAACTGTCCCTAAAACCTATGGTTTTTTCAGTGAATATATATACAAATAAAATGTTTATACTTACCTGTAAAATACTTATATTTACAAATGCAACCTTGATCATGTATATGCCTTTACCAATCATGCTATTACATCGAGATTCGTTATAAAATTATCCGTTATAAAGGCATATACGTTGTAAAATCTTGTGTTGTAAATGGAAAGGCGTTGTAACAGGTAGAAATTAGCATTTAAAAAACCTTTGAAATTCACTGAAAAACCATAGGTTTCAGGGACGTTATAGTTAGTTGGACATTTCACTCGTACAGAACCAGTGAAATTCGGCCGTTATAGTTAGTTCAGCTAACTATAACTCGTACCCCCGCAATGCACTGCTGATGACGTCACATATTACATCATTCATGACATGGTCAGTGACATCACTGATGACATCTCAAATGACCCAGGGCCATTTAATATATTTTTTTAAGGAGGGGGGCCACGCGGCCCCCCCTACCCAGGCCGATTTTGGCCCCGGGGACCCCGTCCCCCAGGGCCCGGCCATTTATTAATTTGAAAATAAAGGGAGGGGGCCGCATTGGCCCCCCTCCCGGGCCACTTCTGGCCCAGGGGACGCCATCCCCCGGGGCCGGCCCTCAGCATTGGGGACCGTGGGGTGAGCCCCAATGCCCCCACGGTCCCTGTCAGCTCCCCGCCTCCTGCGTGAGCCGGCATTGCTTTTGGGCAAGGGGAGCTGCTAACATGCAGCTCCCCTTGCCCAAAAGCAATTCTGCTTTGCTTCATAGAAGCGAGAGCAGGTTTCCTGCTCTCGCTTCAACGAAGCAAAGCAGTGTTTGCTATGGCAGGGCGGCAATGTCCGGGAGGTGGGCACCCCAGGACATTGCAGGAGCTGGCCCTGGGGGGTGGCAGTCCCCAGGGCCATCTAGGGCTCCAGGAAGGGGGCCGCGCGGCCCCCTCCCAGCATTTTTAAAGCCCCGGGGAAGTGGTGGTCCCCGGGGATGGGGGTCTGCAACAGACCCCCGCCCTGTATTTAAAATTGGCCCGGGGAGGTGGTGGCCATGTGGGGAGGGGCAGGAGCCCTGCCCGACTCTTATTTAGATAAATTTAAGCCCCGGGGAGGTGGTGGTCCACCCGGGGGCTTGAAACACTCAGCGCGAATTCGGCAGAAATTATAAATTTAATTTTGCTTTTGTTTGGGCCTGGGGATCCCTGTGGGACCCCCTGAGCAGGCATAGGCGGTCAGGGTGCTTCTACCCTGCCCCCTTTTCTTGTTTTTTAAATTTTTTTAAACTGTTTTCTTGTGACTCGGTTACCGAGTCACAAGATGGCTGCCAACACATTCTGGTTTGGAGTGTTGGCAGCCAATTAGAATGAAGCTTGTGCTCGGGAGGAGTCGTGACTCCTCCTCGGTGCTCAGATATATAATTTTTTATTTTTTTAATTCCTCAGCAACTACTGAACGGATTTACACCATTTAAAAAAAAGGTCGCTTTCTGGACCAAGACCTACCTTTTTGCCAAATTTGGTGTAATTCCATTCAGCAGTTCGGGCTGTAGCTGTGTCTAAAGTTCCAATGGAAATTAACATGGGGAAAATGTGTTTTGGGACCCCCCTTTTTTCTCAGCCCTCGCTTGATGAATCACCCCAAAAATTTCAAGACAGGAGTTGACCTGAGTGAATCATTAGTTTTGAAAATTTCGTGAAGATTCGTCAAACGGCGCCAAAGATATTGGCAAAAGAAAAAACGCTTTTTGAATAGAAACAAGGTCCTAACTATAACTACCTACTGGCGACTGCCAGTAGGTAATATATATATATATATATATATATATATTTTTTTTTTCGTCAGGGTGCTATTTCCGGAAGGACACGGGATAGCTCCATACCTCACACTCAGATGTTTTGATTTCCAAACAATGTTAACATTCCCACTGCTGCAGCAATTTTGAAACGCCAGCATGTAGTTTTTGTGTTTTTATTTCAGCGGGGCAGGCTGAGTTCACGCTAGTCGCTTCCAGAGCCCTATTCGTAAACCCTAAACATTGACAGAGCAGAGGCATGCAAGCTTCACACTTGTGTGACAAGCCAGAGAGCAGGGTGTGCTTCCGCTGCCAAGACCTGTGAGGTGGGAAACGGGACCAATGTCACGGGGAGACGAGAAGCGGCCCGTAGTGGTGTTTGTAAACACGCGCGTGTTTGTCTTTCATTTATTTCTAATACCGCCGCACAGCCACCTGGAAAACCTGGTATTGCACCGCACCTAAAGGCTGATCAGTGCTCACGCTGCATTATTGAAAACGGGCTTCGGCTTCAATGCATACTTTTCTTAACTCGTCAGTGGTTTCTCAAAAACACACAGTAATCATTTCAAATATAAAATAAACCAAGTGTCGATCAAAGGACAAAGTATAACTGGTGATTACTGGCAAAGAGGCGCAGGTGCACCCTGGCATGACGCCGTCTGTTTTGTATATCTCTGTTTGAGATTGAAATTGGCAGAACCCTTTTAAACATTGGTCTATCTGTGTTGTGGCCAAGGCCTGCATTTACCTGATAGATACAAATCGGTCATACCGAAGACATTTGTAGCCATTAGGTGTCTTCAAAGGAAGCCTCCGAGCTGAGAACTCCGTGGTCTTAGAAGGAAGTCTAAGTAAAATCTATTTTTATGGATTTCAGATGCATGTTAACCTTTTATTAATGCTGATTTATCCAATATTAGATTTAATTAGGACAATATATTTTGACGGTCTATCTGTGTCGCTTATCTTCTTTGGCACCACGTCTAATACAAAAATCGGATGAATGTCACTTGCTCTAATAAACAAAACTATTAATCAATAATAACTTCTGATGTGCATCTGAAAAGGGTAGATTATTTTTTCTCCATAGTTCTTCAATAGGCGACCCAAATGCCTCGTTACGACATGGACCCCGAAGAAACCGGTTGCAAATTGCTAATGGACACTGTACCCCTGTTTCTGCTCAAGATGAATACATAGACAATTTTTCAAATACGACATAGTTTACATTAAATATAATTTCAGACTCAAAATACGCAGTTGTGTTTTGTTTTTCGATTTTGTGTGTGTTTTTCAGTATATGATCTATTCTTAAACTTCCTCGCTCCTAAGCACTGAAAAAGTTGGCAGTTTCCACTTTTAGGGCTGAAAAGTAAAGAGATATCAGCAGGGATGGTGGACCATAAACCCTTGTTATCTTTTAAGCAGAGATAAGTGCCCATGTGCCTGCCAAGCAGAGCTTCAGCGGCCATACTGATGGAATAACCCTAAAATATTACACGCAGAGCTAATGGCAATCCTCGGTTAATTTGAGAAGTGGGCCCAAGACAAACACTGCCCCAGCCCTCGCCCCTTCTTTCGTTTGACGGCGAATCACCCAGGACCCAAATCCAATTTTCACCCCCTGCCTAATCCTGAAATATAAACACGCCCCATAGGACCTCTGCAAACACCAGCAGTGAGGGGGGGGGCACTGCCATGGCAATAGAATTAAAATGCATTCACGAGCAGTACATATTTACAGCCTGCGAGAGAAGTGCAGATAGATAGAGAGAGCGACAGACGGGTGTGCACGTGTGTATAAAAAGATGCTTACACTGATCGCACTCTCCAATCTCGACATGTTATGTACACAATGCCACATAATTGTAATATCGGTGCTAGGACAGGGACGCAAAGGGTACTTCAAACCTTTTGTATTGTACCTAAAACAAAAAGGGTCACATTTATTGGCCAACATAGACATTCTGCGTTTTACAGAGACGCGCCTGGCATCAATTGTACCCCATATCTGGTACCCACTTCTGCAGTGAGGGTCTGCAAAGCAGACCCCCAAAAGACCAAGCTTTCCCTCACATTCTACAGCGCCAGAGCTTCTTCGGTGAATAAATATGGCCAACCGGCTCCTGGTTATTAGGCCAGAAAAGAAGCGGGCGGTGGGGGGAGATTGAGGGGTTGAAAAGCAAAAGGCACATAAACATACTACTGTGACCTACAGAGTGCGAGCCAAATCGAACTCTTCCTAAACTGTAGACTTTGAAACTGCCAGGCAGAGTCTTGGCTGCCCCACTTGGATAAACTGTGTGAGTTTGGGACACGCTCTTAAAAGACCATGGCTTTTGGGGAGAGGATGTGGTCTGACGGCTAGAGCTGCTGACTTTGGAGCTGGGAAACCAAGGTTCGAGCCTCGGGGTCGCGTCCACATCCTGTGATTCTGGGCAAATCACTTAATCTCCCTGTGCCTACCAAAAAAAATGAATGTGTCCTTGTGCAACGTAACCGGTGCTCATGTAAAGTGCTCCAATACCTTCGGGTCGAGTTCGCGCTATATAAATCTGCAAAAAAAATAAATAGAAAAATGGCTCCGTTTCCTCGTGCGTGAAAAGTGGGAACATAAAACAGACACATTCCCTGATATCCAGCCCCTTATTATACTGTATACAAGTTCCTTCACAGATGCTGATCCCGGTAACCTTCGGCCCGCTGTATCCCCTTCTTCCAAAGGGAAAGCAAGACACAAGTACATGACATTCTGATCGCCAGATGCTCGCTTCACTTCAACTCGATGGGGTCCCTGCTTTTTCCGAGGCCAGCTGTGAACTCTCACGACAGCTCGAGCTGCACGCTACTATGGCTGGCTAAAGTGTTAACTTTGTCGCCGGACCTTTCGCACATTTAGAAGGCAAATGTTCCCCCTGGTGCATTCGTTCCTTGGCAAAAAATAAAAATAAAACGCCAATGGACCAGCCACATACCTGCCACTCGGACACTGAGAAGAGGTTGACGGGTGGGCTGGGGGTCTTTGGGGGCGACAAACATTCGCCACAAAAAAAAGCAGAGTGGGAAATCAGCCAATAAATCTATCTCTGTAAATACGTGTCTGTCAGTAGCTGGTTTATTTGAGTTTTTCTGCCTCGTGTTTATGTTATCCACCCTCTCAAGGGGCCTCTGCGACTAAACAAGCCGGTATTTATTTTATGTACTTATGACCAGAGCCTGGTAGGTTGGAAAAATAAAACCGCAGGCTCTTCAAGTTTCAAACATATTTATTTATGGCAGAAAAATAATATGCAAAGATATTTACAAAACAATCCTTAAAAAAAATTGACTGCATTTAGACACCGGATCTATTTGCATTTTTTTTTTTACACACGGATCATCAATAAATAAATAAAATGATTTCACTTTGTATCTGTTCTTCCAGAGGGAAAAAAAGGAAAATAAAAAAGTGTATCACCGGACAATGTCCCTAAAAGACAAGACAAGACACAAAATGGTGCGTCTGTGGAGGTTTTCGGTTTCCTGTCCGGAAGAAGGGCGAATCCTCGGTACCTCCATTTGTTATTTTTTTATTTCTATTTCTCGAGTCGCTTTTTAGTAGGCACGGCTGTGTGGAATGCTTGCATGCAAAAGTAAATTTTTTTAAAATAAAAAAATATAGACAATTCCGACATTTTTCGTCAATAAGGATGTTCCGGCACAGAGTGGAGGGACAGTTCGACAGTGAGTGAGGCTCACACTCAGCTCAGAGGTACAGGAGGTGAGAGTCCACAGTTTGGCCCCTCTCCTTTTGGGGTGCAGTTCGGTGCTCAGTGAGAGGCCACAATCCGGCCCTGCTCCTGGAGGGTGCAGCTTGGTGCCTGGTATGAGGCTCAGAGGTACAGTTCAGCGCTCGTTGAGAGGCCACAGCTCGGCCTCTGCTCGGAGGTACAGTTCGGCGCTCGTTGAGAGGCCACAGCTCGGCCTCTGCTTGGAGGTACAGTTCGGCGCTTGTTGAGAGGCCACAGCTCGGCCTCTGCTCATAGTCCACTCCCTCTGATGGCCCACATTCTTCATTTAAGTGCTCCCACAACAGCCCCCTCGGTCACCTGGCGTGTCCCGGAGCCCCAGAGTCTCCTGCTAGCCCCGGTACAGCTGCACACTGTCTGACGGCGGCCTCGCTGGAATCAATGCAATCTGCAGAAGAAAAGAAAACACGTTAATTTCACTTGTTTTCAAAACACACCTCTAGGTCTCTCCTATGAAACGCTTCAACAAATGACAGAAAACAAAGGCCTTTCAAAATGAACCCTTGAACCGAGGCTGAAAAGACGGATTTTATCTAGGGAGCTGGGCCTGGTGCGTGCGTGGGATGAGTACATCTTATTCAGTCGAGCCGCCAAAGTAACGATTTCATGACGCATGAAAAAAATACAGGAAGAAGGACGCGAGCACACCGCATGTGAGCGCCAGGGTGGCATAGTCCTTTAAAAGTTTTCATTTGTAAATATGAATTAAGGAATAGTTATTTAAACATTTGCATTCGTACACGTGAATTAACAATGTGCCCCTTTAACAGACTTATTGAATGTGTTGGTGGGAGCGTGTTAGTCCCAATACCGGCAACATCCCCCACCTTCCCATAGGCGAACGTGCATAAATAAACACACAAGACACTTTGTTTATGGGAAAAACTTGTCGCAGGTTTATTCCATACAAGAGTATGCAATAAGGTGGGTTATCTTACGGGCAATCCATGGGCAGGCAGCCATCCAACCTATGCTGCCCCTGCCCGCCTGATGAGCCAGCACTGTGGGATGTATGCCCGATCAGCGCTGCACCTTTGTTGATCCACCCCCGGATCACGTGGCACCTTGTTACCATCCTACTCACGCCCCTTTCAGGGCGGAGCGTAGCAGGGCAAACCCCCGGTTGGTCAGGCCCCCAACCGCCCGAAGGACTAACGGGGCGCCGTCACGGTTCTCCAGGACCCTGCCCTGAGGATCCTGGTCTTTGGCTCTGGCACCCCTATTGTGCCGCGCAGAGGTACCCTTACTGTACCCGTCTGCCGCAGAGGTACCCTTACTGTACCAGACTGCTTCCAGATCGCCCTGTAACTCCGCCACAGCCCTGGAGGTGGCCACCGTCGCAGCCAGGGCCCCCCACCACTGCACCTCCTATTATCTGCAACCTGCCGTTTCCAAACATTCCTTTACATCCAGGAGAAACAAGTCCATCCCAACCGGGGACAAGTGGACCCCGTCCTCCTCAAAGTAACCTTTAACATTTGCCTGGAAGAGCTCGTGTCTGATGAAACCCAGACCCCTCTGGTCTGTGAGCTTACGCCATGAACAGTTCCCTCTTACAGGGATGTTCCACGGCCTCCCCTGACTTAGCTCCATGCCACCTTAGCGGGGGCTCATCTCTGCCCATCAGAGCTTCACATTGACCCATGTAGTTTCTTGAATCACCAAACTTCGCATTTCCACATGCGACCGCTCATTTCCAGGCTTCCTGCAGATCTAAGGGAAGAGATCACTCCCTACTGGTGATAGATGAACCCCATCTCTATCACAATAGCCCTTGACTTTCGCCTAGGTCAGCTAGTGTCTGAAGAAACCAAAGACTCTTCTGTCCTGTGAACCTGTGCCAAGAACTATTCACCCTCCTGTGGGGAAAGTTCATCTGCCTCACATGACCTAGCCCCGTGCCAACTCTGGGCGGGACGATTTCAAACACCAAGGCTCACATTGCCCCATCTATTTGCTGGTCCCACCTAGCTGCCGTCCTTCTAGCACTGTGTGTGCCTGAACCCCTGTGTCCCCCATCTATGGGACAGCAGCCCCCTTGTTAGGTAACCGCTCCCACTCCCGCCTGCCTGCTTTGGCTATTCGGGCGAGGAAGATTATGCTTAACCTTTGCAGTCCCTTTGCTTTCTAAATCATGACGCACAGGAATGTCATAACTAGCAGTATGTGACAATGAGCAAGAGGGGCCCACCTGCCCATGCCATGCATCCCTTATTCCTTATGGGAATTCCGCCAGCTCAGCTCCCTCTGTGGAGAAACCCTCTAGGCATACCAGCTAAGAGGATCTGTCTGATTCAATACAGTGCACACTGAGCGATATGGTGCCTAACCTTAAGGATTGTCTAAGTCCTACCTAACCCCCATCCTAGAATATTCCCGACCAGGGGGACAGGGGCGTTCCCACTGCCCACCCTTGGGCAACCCCATAGGTGGAAAATTACCTGCTCCGCTAAATTTTTACTCATTGTTGATCACTGGGCGTGCCAAATGATCTTTTACGTAGTAGCCTTTTGTGCTTGACACCTTGTTTCCCCATTTCTTTGGACGGCAGCACACTATGTTGGCTGGCAGCGTCACCACCCAGCGAGGCTACCATAGCTAACCGGGCGGGCGGGCATCGCTTACTGCAGGAACTTGTCACCTACCCTAGGTTCTGGGAGCACTTACTTCCCCCGTTGACCAGCCGGTTGCACAAACCCCTTTGATTGCTAAACCCTGGTGAACACCTTAATGGTATCAAAGCTGGTTTGAAACCATACCTGTCTTGTGCCCACTATTGGAGACACCTCACCCTTTCGAGCAATTACAACTTACGCAGCGCATCCCGCTTGCATAACTGCCGTCGGATCACAGATGCACATTACCTACTGTCCATTGCCGACTCTGGCTGCTTTAAAAGCTGCCAAAGTAACGGAAACCAAGATTCCCAGTTCCCTGTTTAGCTGCAGTACACCTTCAGTGGGTAGGCTAGGAGATACCATAACCACATTGGCCATGCGAACCTTAAGTACACAATTTTCGCCTGTGCATACCTCTACGGCGGGCTGGCGGAAAAGAGGCCGCTGGGAGGGTCGGAGGGGTGACCCTGGGCTGTGCACACAGACTGCATATGATGTCATGCCAAACCCTCACCTCAGTCTCGGGGGCCGCCCTTGCGCCCCTGTCTACTCTGTCAGCGGCAGTGCACACAGATCACACAATGCTTGGCACCTGGTTGTCACCTGCAGTCACCAGACCTCACTTCTAAAGCGTGGTCGTGAGCAGAGGCCATAATGTAGTTGATGTTTGTGGGTAAGTCAGTCTCAGGCGGCAGCCGTACACACCGGTTTCCACACGGTGTGACTCCTGACCCCCCGCCCCCTTTAGACTTTGAGCTCTGAATGATGGGGCCATGCCTCTAAAAGACAACTCCACCCCGTAGTTCCGTAGTGGCTGTCGATGTTGGAGTGTGTGGGACCTCGCAGTGCACACTGTTTACACTGTGAACGGACGCCTGGTTCTCGCCTGCGGCCCCAGGCCTCACTCCTATTGCGTGCAGCAGACACCCTCAGTCACGTGATGAAAGCCCCGGGGAGGTGGCAGTCCCCAGGGCTGTCGGGGCCCCCACGGGCCCCCACGCCATAATTAAGAATTAAGAATTGCCCCCGGGACCTGGCCCACCCGGGGGCTTGAAACAAACAAAGCGCGGGAGACCGCGCTTTGTTTTTCTTTGTTCTGCTGAACTGCCGGATCACTGGTTTAGTATACACACCAATGCTCTTTATTATTTTGTCACTCAAATATATTGCTTGCCGGTAATGATAGTATGCACGGTGGTGGCGTGCCAAGCAATTTGAAGCAAAAGAACGGAGGTGTGCTCTGGGGGGGCCGCTGTGCTTGTCAGTGCCCCTAGCAGCATGAGAACAGCCCCCAAATTGCCCAAGATTAATGTAACTGAACGCGATGTAGGAAGGTGTAAAAAACACGTTAGAGACGCGTTGAGGACCGATGGACGGAAAACATTTTCCGACTCAAGTAGGCAGAAGAAATACCCTGGGGAGCTCTCTGGTGCAAGGGGGCCCCCGGTAGTACAAGGGAGGCCACCAACTTGTGGCAGGCTAAAGCGCAGTGAAAGCAAATGCATGTAAGACGCGCTGACAACCCCGGGGGACTCGAGGCATTACCACACACGCCGCCAAATGAAAACTTACCGCTCAGTTGGAGCGTGGAGACTTCGGCGTCTGTCCGCAGGGCAGGAAAACAAAAGCCTGCTCAGAGCTGCCTGGTAAAAATAGCTGGCGTGAGCTCTGACCTGGGGTCTGCTTCCTGTAAGCGGTCCCAGGAATGCTGGGAAGTGTAGTTCCGTAATATACGGAGTCAGGAGGATCGTAAACATATTGCTTCCTGGTATTAATGGTGTGACAATGATTATGTATAGTCATAATAGGGGTATGAAAAAAGAGTTTGTGTAATCATGGGAGCGCTGTGGATGTGGGGAGGGGGGCCTAGAGGTCCCGAAACACTCCAGAACACGTGACCCGATTGAGTTGTGGAGCAGGATGGTCTAATACGGCAATTAGTGGTGCATGTGTGTAGAGTTCTCAAAGGTGCTCTGGAGAGTCAAAGGGGGCCCCTGGGGTGCGGACTAGTATGACAAGAGGTGCGCATTGGTAACACCTCCGGTTTTGCTCAGGTTGACTGGTTGGCAAGGCCCAAACGGCGGGCAGGTGTCTCAGATGTGCTAAAACATAAAGATGTCACCCAGAGATGCTGAGGGTGTACGTAAGGGCAGGAGGACTAGGAGAGTGATAGCTAAGGAATGTCATAATTGAGCCCATTTTCGGAAAACATCCATTACAACGCAGTCATTACATTGCACTGCTTTTACAACGCAACTGTTACAACGCAACTGCCTTTACATCGCATGCCATTACAGCGCATGCCATTATAACGCATGTCACTACAACGCATGCCATTACAACGCATACCATTACAATGCATGCCATTACAACGCATGCCATTACAACGCATTATAAGGTAAGTAATAGAGATTTTTAAGTTTTAGGGTGGGTATGGGTTTTGGGGTAGTTGAGAATAGTAATTTTTACCCCTACGCTATCCAACACTTTCCCTACTGTTGCACGCACTGGAGTGGGAATAGTAATTTTTACCCTTACGCTATCCAACACTTTCCCTACTGCTGCACTCACTGGAGTGGGAATAGTAATTTTTACCCCTACACTATCCAACACTTTCCCTACTGTAGCACTCAAGGGAGTGGGAATAGTAATTTTTACCCCTACACTATCCAACACTTTCCCTACTGTTTCACTCACTGGAGTGGGAATAATAATTTTTACCCCTACACTATCCAACACTTACCCTACTGTTGCACTAAAAGTATTATGTGTTGTAATGGTATGCGTTGTAATGGTATACGTTGTAATGGAATGCGTTGTAATGGTAGTTTTTAAAAATGTGTTGTAATGGCATGCTTTGTAAAAACATGCAATGTAATGGTAGTTGCGATGTAATAACCGCGTTGTAAAAGCATGTGTTGTAATTGTTTGCGTTGTAACGCCATACATTCCCATTTTCAGATGTGCCTAGTCTGAACACCCATCTTTCCTCGATTCGCAGCAATCTTTTCATTAAGTTGGGTGTAGTCGTATCCAAGTTAGGTTTATCAAGTACTGTCCATCTCATAGTGTCAGCCTGGTGATTCATTTCAAAGAAATGTTTAGTTAGCTTGGTGGTTTGCCTAGCACATCTGATGGTGCTCTTGTGCTCAAGAATGTGTGTTCTAACTTTCCGGGTGGTCATCCCCACGTATCTCAGGCCGCAGGGGCACGTGATGAGGTATACCACCTTCTCACTGTTACAGTTGGTGTGGTGTCTGAGTTCCCATGGTTTATCCGTACCGATGTCAATGGTTTTGGTTACTGATGTCTGTGCGCAGGCTGCGCATGTACCACATGGGAAATGTCCTTGTACAGGCGGAAGGTCCCACAAGGTGTTCTGACTGTTGGGAGTCAACGGAGGGGGTCTAGTGTGTACTAAGCTGTCTCTTAGATTGCGACCCCGTTTAAACGCAAATAGGGGTTTCCCTAGGGTTAACGAGCCTTTGTTCAGGATGTTCCAGTTTTTGTTGATGGGTCTCTTGACCTCGTTGGAGAGGGAGCTAAAGGTGTTGACACAAACCAATCTCATTTGCGGTTGTTTGTTGGGGATGGTGTCTAGCAGAGCATCCCTGTGCTCGTTTGGACGATTTCTTGACGAGCGATGCCGGGTAATGTCTATCCAGGAGATTGCACCGTAGTCTTGTGGCGTGTTCTTTATATTTTTCTGTACTGGAGCAATTACGTCTCAGCCTTAGGAACTGGCCAAAGGGTAGATTATTTCGCAGAGACTTGGGGTGATGGCTGTTATATTGCAGCAGAGCGTTAAAGGCCATTGGTTTCTGGTATAGTTCCGTTTCGAGGTGGCCATCAAGCGGGACTATTAGGAGATCTAGGAAGGGGAGCCTTTCCTTGCTGTAGTCACAGGTGAAACAGAGGTGTCTGTTTTGCGTATTCAGCCATTGGTGGAATAGCGTGATGGAAAAGGAATCACCGCACCATATAGGCAAAATGTAGTCGATGTACCTTTTCCACAGCAAGAGCTGTGCTAGGTAAGGGTTGTTGTTAGACAGGACGACATCTTCCTCGAAGACATGCATGTAGAGATTCACCAGGCTGGGGGCGAAGGTACTGCCCATAGAAGTCCCGGATACTTGCAGGTAGAGTTGGTCTTCGAACTGAAAAAAGTTCTCCTTCATTGCCAACGTGGCGCACTCCATGATGAATGGTATGGGTGTGATGGTTTCCGGTGAGTTGCGACTAAGGAGGCCTTCTATGGTCGCAAGGGTCTGATTCTGGGGGATGCAGGTGTACAATGATTCGACATCGAAAGACACCAGGTAGTCTGTTTCGTGATTGAATCCAGTCTCCCTCAATAGGGGGAGTACGTCCTTTGTGTCCTGTAGGCAAGTTGGCATGAGTTTGACCAAAGGTCTAAGAAAGAAGTCCACAAAGTGGGATAGTGGTTCAAGAGCAGAACGGTTGCCAGAAATGATCGGACTCCCTGGTGGTGGTCTCTGCGGCTTGTGAATTTTTGGTAATATGTAGAAATAAGGGATAACGGGTTCCTTAGTTTGGAGGAACTCCGCTTCCTTGGTTGTAATCCACCCGTTGTCCAGAGCGTCTGCAGTCATGGTGGCGATGGTGTTGGTGATTCTGTCCGTGGGATCCTGATGTAGTGGGAGATAGGACATTGTAACGCTCAATTGGCGGAGACATTCAGATCTGTAAGATGTGGTATCCAAAAGAACTATAGCGCCGCCCTTGTCAGCTGGCTTGATGGTGATGGTTTTATCCATGCTAAGGGTGCGATGGGCCTGCTGTTCTTTCATAGGGATATTGTTGTAGACTCTCGGTAGTGAAGTCAATCTGGAATCCAGGTCCTTGAGGACAGCTTTCTCGAAGGTTGCTACCTCCGCAGGCACTAGGCCGATGGGGGGATTAAACGTGGATTTGGGACGAAAATTGGTGTTCGCAATGTCCATGACTGTGCAATCCAGAGTCTTGTCTGCAAAGAAGAAATTTAATCTTACTTCACGGAAGAATTGATGGACCTCTTGATGTAGTTGGAACAGGTCTCCACTGTATGTTGGTACGAAGCCGAGTCCTCGGTTAAGTACATGTGTTTCATCCTCTGTCAGTTGTCGTTGGCTCAGGTTCACTACTAAATTTGCTCCCTGCGTGACCATGGTTGTTGCGATGTTTTGGTCATGCTCCGAGTGTTGCGTGGGGACGCTGGAGGGCTCCAGTGTACTTGTTGTCATCGCCTCCCTCTCGATCGGCCACGGCACTGCCCTAAAAAAGACTGGTTGTACCCTTGTGGCGGAGGTGATTGAAAACCCATCATAGGTCCATGGGGTCCTGGGCCAAATGGTTGAAAAGGGGGGTAGCCCCAAGGAGTGGGTGGCCACCATTGGTTCGGTGGGGGTCCTCCTCGTGCTCCGTGCCATCTTCTCTGTCTGCGTTTCTGTGTGTTCTGCCGGGATGCGTCTGAGCTGGAGTCAGAATCTCTGGACCACTCTTCCCTGTCTGAAGAGGAATAGTTGGAGCCATAGCACCTGCCTCCCCTGTTAAATTCTGGTGGTTTATAGGCCTCATCGGTGTATGGATATACTTTTTCAAGTGCGAATTTAGATAAATCCTGTTTGAATTTGTTGATTTTGCTGGTCAGTAGTTACTCTTTGTAATCTTTGGTCGTTTTGTTGGTTTCTTCCATGTTCTTCTTAAAAAGGGTGGCACTCACTATGGTTTTGATCTGTGATTCAAGAGTCTGAATCTCTATCAGGATGGTATCGGCCACCTTTTTTGCTGTGCTTATAATCAGAATGAGCCAGTCCCTAGTGCATCGCCATGCAATAAGGGACCAGTCTTTGAGGAAGTTCTTGTTGTCTAGGAAGAGTCTGGGCACATTTGTCACAATTGCCTCTGAGATATTCCGTCATGATTGACCCGTGCTTGGTGGTCCTAATGTGTAGGTGCTTAAGACTCAGTAGTTTGCTCCAGTCATCAGTGTGAGCAATAGTGTGGGTAAGTGGTGTGTATAATATGCTGGGTGTAGTCAGGATATCTAACACCATGGCATCGTCAAATGCCAGTCCTGTAAGGTCAGCCATGGTTATGAGGCTGATCACAGTGAGGGAAGGACTCACTAGACACAGAGGTCTGTCACTGAAGTTACTCACTGGATGCTTGTCACAAGAGGGGCCTTATTCCAACCCTAAGTACGAGGTCGCCCCGAGGTAACAGTAGGATATCTGAAATCGAGAGTCCAAGTCAAAGAGATGGCAACTCGCAAGTCGCAGGAGTTGTTGAAAACCGGGTGGAAAAGATGATTCTGAACCTGAGGCAGGATATCCTCATGAAATTCGAGATATCCGAGACTAATCAGAAAGGGATCCAAGATAAATGCGGGATACTGGAGGAAAAATTGGATGACATCGCGCAACGAACTGTAATTTTGGAAGGAGAGGTGAAGGCCCTGTCAGAGGAAGTGTAGGAGAGCTCTAAGGACATAGAGATGCTAAAGTCACAGAATAAATCCTTGCAGGATGATGTGGAGAGGCTTGAAACACAGTCTAGGCGCAACAACTTGAGAGTCCTTAAAATTCCAGAAGGGTCTGAGAAAGGGGATATCAAGGCTTTCATATGTAATCTACTGAGAGAAGGAATTTTGAAGGATAGACCGGATCTAGATCTGGAGAGGGAGATCCAGAGAGTGCATAGGGACCCATTCAAGCTGAATCCGGCTAGGAAGATGCCTAGAAAAATCCTGATAAACTTCCTTACATATGCCATGAAGGAGTTGGTGCTGGGGCGTGGTTTGAAGGAAGGCTCTTTGAAACATGATGATTTCAGCTATCAAATAAGATCGGACTTAGGCAAAAGGACGGCTCAGAGGCAGTGGGAGTTGGGTACTAGGATGAATGAACTACGGAGCAAGGGAGCCCAGGTTCAGATGAAGTTCCCAGTGATGCTGAAGATAAAGTGGCACAACAAGATGTATAACATCAGTAACCCAGAGGAAGTCGATACCTTTCTAGCGCAGATGGAGGGATGAGTTTCTAGATTTCGTTATATTTGTAGGGGGCTCTATCAGATGATAAAGTATAGGTGTTAGACATAAATTCGCTATGAATTGTTAGACTGTTTCTCTTTCTTTTTATACAATTTCACGTATTTCTCTCTCTTTGGGAAGGGGGGTCAAGGGCGGATTGTATCGCCCAGGGAGCAGAAAGGGGGTTTCCCGGAGGGGGGGGGGGGGACGAGGGGCACTGGGTGTGGGGTGCATAGGGAAAAAAGAAAATAAATTAGTCCTCATTACGCGACCCTCTAAAGGGGTGAAGGGCATATTTTGGTTCAAATGGGATGGGAAGTGTAATCAAGGTTCTATGCTAAAGGAGATGTGTAACAGAAATAGAGTTTGGGAATTAGAATATGGATAGGTCAAATGTAGTTAACTTCTTAAATGGAATGTGAATGGGTTGAGAATTAGGAAGAAGGTGTCCTGGGTAATAGAATTTCTAAAGAATAATGAGGCACAAATTATACTGCTGCAAGAGACCCATCTGGAAAATAGCGAGTGTAGACCATGCTTTAGTAAGTCAGGATGGGTCCAGGAGGTAGTGTGTTCAGACCAGAGAGGGAGGACTAGAGGAGTGGACCTTATTATCAGAAGTAACTCTGGAATAAGGGTAGTTAAATATGAATCGGATCTCTCTGGCAGATGTTAAGTGACCACCCTATTAATTCAAGAAAGGCCCTTATTGTGTGCAGTATATTATGGGCCAAACAATGATAACCCGGAGGCCCTAACGAAGCTAGAATCTTGCTTATTGGACACAACGGCCCCAATAGTACTGGGAGGGGATTTTAATTTAGTCCTGAATAAGGATTTGGACCGAACATCGAGAGTCAAATATATTAGTCCTCCAAAACATTTGCCAGACTGAAGAGTATGATGAGGGAATTCAATTTGATTGATATCTGGCGTAGCAAGATGGGGGAAGTTAGGGACTTTACCTTCTATAGTAAGAAGTATAGGCATCATTCCCGTATAGACTACTTTCTGCTGGATCAGGAGCTGTATGCTGAAGCGGAGGTGGTAACCCATATTCCTGCGATCCTGTCAGACCATTCCGCAGTGGCCATGTCCCTGAGGTTCCATCAAAAAGAGGGGCAGAGAAGGTGGACGCTGGATAGGACTATATTATCGGATGAGGAAGTGGTACGTGTCCTGGGGAAAGAACAGCTGACTATTTTCAGTCCAATAAGGGCTCTGCAAAAGGGCAAATAGTCTGGGATGCTTTTAAAGCATATCTAAGGGGGATTTTAAGGTCTATAATGGTGGGAAAAAGGCGGGTGGCGAAGCAGGAAGACGAGAACAGAATCAGAGAGATCAAGGTAAAAGAAGGGGAGCTACAGAAGGCCTCGATGGATGGCTTAGATAGTGTGTCTGCACTTAGTAGAGAATTGGAGAGGTTGCAGGTGGAATTCCAGGCACAGCTAGATAAAAAGATACTTGACAGATGGAAAGTGAGTAAGCGTCAACATTTTGCTTATGGAGAGAAATGTATCTCATTGCTGGCCTGGAAGGTTAAAGCAGATAGGGCTAGAAACACCATACAGGACTTAATCAGTAGGGAGTCAGGAGAAGTGCTGAATGCCAACGCAGATATATGCGGAGAAGCACAAAGCTATATGAGTAATCTCTATAGCGAGGATATTCAACCAGGCCGGGAGGGCATAGAGGATTGGCTAAAAATGACGACACTTCCACAATTAACAAATGAACAGAAGAGGGCCTTGGAGGGAGAGATTACAGATGAGGAGATCAGGGCGCAGTGTAGGAGAATGGCAAGGGGAAAGGCAGCTGGACCGGACAGTCTCCCAGTTGAGGTTCTTTCCTGCATTATAGATATAGTGGCCCCAGTTTTGAAAGTCCTATTCAATGAAATATATATAGATGGGGAACCTGCCCCCAGCTCTTGGTCAGAGGCCACGGTTACCTTAATCTTAAAACCGAACAAAGACCCGCAGAGAGTGGAGTCTTATAGACCAATATCCCTCCTAAATATAGACTATAAGATTTTTTCAGGAATTGAACATTACGAGTAGCTAAGGTTATAAAAGGGGTTATCCATGCTGATCAAAGAGGCTTTATACCAGGGAGGCAGCTAAATGAACTAACTTTCCAGATGATGGGGGTTGTAGATATGGCAGAGGTCCAGAATTTACCTCTGACTATAGTTGCTGTAGATGCAGCTAAGGCCTTCGACCAAGTGCACTGGGCATATCTTTGGGAGACCTTAAGTAGTTTTGGCTTTCTGCAGAATATGGTGAGGGCTGTGCAAAATCTTTATTATTGCCCCAGTGCCAAGGTGCTGGTAAATGGAGAACTGTCGAACTGGTTTAACATCTCAAGAGGCACAAGACAAGGCTGCCCCCTGTCTCCGCTTCTTTTCGATCTGTATATAGAGCCTTTCGCCAATTTGATCAGGGCAGATCCCACTATTCACCCTTTCAAATCCTTTGGGTTTGAAGCAAAACTGGCTCTATATGCAGATGATCTGATCCTTTATACCAGCAATCCGCAAGATGCAATTCCCAATCTGATGAGGAAAGCGGAGAGTTTCAGCTTAATCTCAGGGTATAAGGTGAATGCGGAAAAACCCCGAAATAATAGAATGGAATCAGATGTTGAAGAGTCAGGGGGCCAAAACCCAAATGCGTTATCTTGGAGTACTGATCACTCAGAAATTGGAGGATATTCCTAAAATAAACTGGAAGAAAGTTAGTCAGGAGATAGCGTGTTTGCTGTTAAAATGGGCGAACCTACCTTTAAACATCTATGGTCGGGTACATTTTTATAAAAATGATTATTCTCCCAAAAATCACTTTTCTTTTTAACTCTATCCCTTTAACGTTTCAAAAGGAGGACATAGCTAAGTTCCAGGGGAAAATAAGTAGTTTTATCTGGGCATCAAAGGGTCCCAGGATAGCCTGGAAAAAGTTGAGAAGGAGGTTAGAGGCAGGAGGATTGATTTTACCCGATTTACTTGTTTATTGCCACGCTTTCCACTTCAAGAATATCCGCATGCTTGCTAACAAGACTGATAGGTCGTCTATGGGCTTACTGTTTGAGGCTATGTTAACTGATGTCTGCCAAGGCCAGCACCATTTTCTTTTTAAATATGGTGACCCAAAAGTTTTCAAAAAGGTGAGGCTGAAGATTCTGAGGTCCGCTTTAAAAACTTGCATGTACCTGCGGAAAGGATTGGGAGTCCCATACTATTCATCATGGGCTCCGATCTGGGAATCTCCGGGTACCCGAGAATGCCTAAGAGATCAACTTAGTCAGCCTTTAAAAACAGGGGGTATACGTTATTGGGTAGACCTTAAAATGGGCTCAAGCTTAGTGAGCTAGGAAGTGTTAAGTAATTGTACTAAGGGGCAATTGACAAGGTTTAAGTATTATCAATTATGTTCCTGGTGGGCAACACAAGATTGGGCACAAGAGGAGGAGGATTCGAAGCTTGATCAGGTGATGAGGACTGATCATTGGAAAAAGGAAATCTCCTTTTGGTATTGGCCCTTCCTGGAGACAGATGAGAAAACCGAAACTGAAATCTCAAATTTATGGGGTAAAGAGTTTGGCAATGAGGATTTGAAGCAAATATGGTTTGATTCATTTTGTATGTTACAAACAGTGGTAAAACCTGCATCGCTTAAACGTAACCATTTATTTACTACCCACAGAGTTTATTGGTCCCCAGCGAAGTTGTCAAAGGTTACAGGCAATATCTACAACTGACCAAGGTGTATGCTCACAGCAGCGGATGACCTGCAAATGTTTATGCAGTGTCCAAAAATTGCGTCTTATTGGACCTCGGTTTGTGATTTTCTTGGGGAAATAATTGGTAAACGGATTAAGGTAAGCCCTCGTCTTATATTCTTTGGACTTAATCAGGAGGAAGAAGAACAGATAAATACAGTTAGTTCCAAGTTTATGTTTTATGTGATCCTGTTGGCGAGGCGTGAGATTTGTAGGCTATGGAAATCTGAAAGCCCCCCCATCCTTTACCGAGTGTCTTAAAAGTATTATTTATACAAGTGAGTCTGATATGGCCTGCGACCCAAGGAGTAAGGATAAGATCTGGACATTATTGGTAGAGTGGAGAGAAAAGGCAAGTGGGTCCAATGATTAAGCCAAATATGCTGTCGGTCCTGGCCTCTCCTGTATTTTCCTTGGTCCCCGTATGTGAAGGAGATGGAAGTGGAAACAGCAGTATTCTTGTGGGGCACAACTCCTCCTCCCATTTCTTTTCCCCTTGGCTCCAGAGGGATAAGAGTAATCCTAGCAAGAGAGTTGGCAGAATGAGGACAAAAAGAAAAAAAAAAGAAAAAAAAGAGGGGCTGATGAATGCGGGCCCGCAGCTGAACTGCTGCTCAACATTAAAAAACACAACAGGGGGGCCTGCGGAGGTTTAAAGGACCAGCGAGGGCAAACTCCCCAATCATAAATGATCTAACACTCAAAGAGCCCTCGGGTCCGGGGTCGCATAGGGCGAGTGTTGGGTAGGAACAACTATGCTAGAAGGTGGGGTGTCCCTTTAAGGACGGTCCCCCTCACACACCAGAGGTGTCAAGCTTCATCATAGGGATACCTCCTTGCGTCACAAACCTAGTCGTGACGCGGGCTACAACCCCCTCAGTGCAAGGGAGGAGCTCAGGGATGTTTTCAGAAAGGAGGGGTATTCATAAAACCCAATGTGAGCGTAGTGTGTGGTAGAGGGAGTGCAGTGCTAGGTAAACAGTGTTTAAAACTAGCTACAAGGTTAGCGAGACACAGTTTATTGATGCTACCTGGTGCTAGGATTAAAAACAAGTAGTGGGTAGTGTAACTGCCAACATTAGAGGCAGTTGCACTAGAAAGTGATCGACATGTTTCAGCCTCTAGACCTACACAAGTGTCATTGCTTTCATCAGGATCTCTTGGCTACTGCTGCAAGTGAGTGAAAAAAATATTTGGGTGACAAAATAATAAAGAGCGTCGGTGTGTATACTAAACCAGTGATCCGGCAGTTCAGCAGATTCACTGGTAAGACCTGTGATGAAACATAAGCAACATACAGCGCATTTAAAACAGTATGGTGGGGTATAGCATAGTTGGACCACACTAACACATATCAACATAGACAATAATATACAACTTGTGCATGAGATATAAGTGTCATGCAACAGAACTCATGTGGCACTTCGCTCAGTTTAGCTCGGTTCTGTATCACTCACCAGCAAAAGTCAGGTATTGTTCCACATCTGTCCTTGGCTGGTAGCCTTAGGTACATACGCCCATCCAACCTAGTAAGTAGAGGTGGTGGCGTTAGAAAATAGAAAAACCTTATGCCCAATTTGAAAGGGGACAAGCATCCAGGAGTCAAGCAGTCAGTATTTAAGGAGACCAGAGGCAGGGCTGTATCCCCAGCGGGAGATGATCGTGGGGTGGATGGCTGCCATGTTACTGCCTTTGTTTGTGAAAGAAACTATATTCAGTGTCTTTCGAGGGGAGGTAAAACCCACATTAAGGCCTAACAGTCAGAATTCATGCATGACTGCAACAGCTATCTTTTTTATTGGTTATCAAAACACAGTGATAAAGCATACACACAATGTGGCAAAAGGTGGGAGATACAACATATTCGGTGCATCCATAAAGGGGGCATGGAGAAAGATAGGGAGGGGTAGGGAAGAGGTGGGGAGGTAAAGAAGGGGTAGGTGCAACAATGAATAAAGGCATAGCATCAACAAAAACCGTTCGGTAGCCCAAGCAACATGATGCTTGTCGCTGAGCCCAATACCGTGGGTGTCTGAAAGGGTGCAGTGGTAATTTCCCCTGCCAGCAGCAAAGATAGAGGTGGCAGGACGTAGATACCCATACCGAGGGAGGAAGGGGTTGCAAATCTGGAAGAACCCATGCACGGTAGAGGGAGCGGAAGGGATAAAGGAGGAATGGGGGGTTGGCTGTGTGACTTGTTCTGTGGATGATGTCATTAGTGATGTCATCAGTGATGTAATTTGAGATGTCATCAGTGATGTCATTGACCATGTCATGAGTGATGTAATATGTGAGGTTATAAGCAGTTATAACTAAGATATAAATACCGTACGTTAATACAACCACTGCGGCGTGGTGGTCACAGGGGTCGGGGTCCGCGCAGAACCGCCTTATTTTGTTTATTTAGCCCTGGGGAGGTGGTGGTCCCTGGGGCTTGTAAAAGCCCTGGAGGGGGGTCTGTGTGGCCCCCTCCTTTTTTTATAAAAGCCCCGGGGAGGTGGTGGTCCTCGGGGGTTCCGTGTGTCCCCCGTATATGTGTATGTAGCCCCAGGGAGGTGGTGGTCCCCAGGGCATAAAAATGCCCTTGGCAGGGGGGCCCCATGTGCCACCTCATTTTATATTTACTATACATGGCATGCCCCCTTGACCTGGCCCACCCGGGGGCTTTATTAAAAACATGTGTGGGAGACCACGCTTTTTTTTTGCCACGAATTCACGGCTCCGCCGCATTTCCGCGGCAAATATGTTTTTAGAAATTGCTATTTTGCCATGGCGGGGTCCCTCTGGGACCCCAAGACCAAGGCTTGGGGGTCAGGGTATTCCTACCCTGCCCCCTTTTCTTTTTTTGAAAGTTTTCTGAGGGACTCAGCTGAAGTCGAGTCCCAAGATGGCTGTTAAGTTAACACTTTCGTGCCTAAATGTTGGCAGCCAATCAGATTTCAGCATGGGGACTACGGATCCTCGTAAGATCTGTGTCCCTATATATCTAAATTTGGATTTCTTTTAATATCTCAAAAACTACAGGACGGATTTAAACCAATTCACAAAAAGGGCTCTAGAATTATTCGGAGGTTAATTTATGGTCTCATATTTCACACAAGAGTGGATAAAGTGTTGTGTGATGTTACGGATGGACAATGTGTCAACTGTTTGGTATGTGAACAAAATGGGGGGGTCCAAGATTGAAGGTATTAGCAGATCTAGCCAGAGTATTTTGGAAGTATTGTTTGACCAAAGGAATATCAGTAGTGCAGAACATATTCCTGGGTAAGGGCCTTATTATGACTTTGGCGGTCTTGGAGCAGGGCCTCCATGCTGCTGCCCTGCTCCAAGACCGCCTAAGCCATAAGAAACCGCCTGCCAGATTACAACTTTTTTTAAATCTCTGGTGGGTGGTTCTTTGGCGGTTCCACTGTGGTGCCTATGAAAAAGGCACCAAAATGGGAGCCTCACAGGCAGGTCCTGCAGGGCATGGACTGTGAAGGCTCACCGCCATGAGAACTGTGGAAGTGAGGAAATTCCTAATATTCTTGACAGTGCAGCAGCGGTGCCGCCAGCATATTAGGGGCCTCAAACTGCAGCAAGACCGCCAGGGATCATGGATCCCTGGCGGCTGCAGCGATCCCATGGCGGTCCGACTGCCCTACGTGCAATACCTACATCGGAACGCCAAACTTATAATAAGGCCCTTAATCAATGGTGTGGCAGCTTGATTTTAGAGGAACCTCTCAGATGCCAGCAATTGGAGTTTACACTAAGGAATATTTTAAAGAGTTCAGGAACTTTGGGGTCCTTTCAGAGTTGACTAGTTTGCGAACAGGCTGAATACCCATCCACCAAAGTTTTTCAGCTGGAGACCAGATCCAGTGGCTTGAGGGGTGGACACAGTTTTGCAGGATTGGAGAGGTTTGCACCCTATGTGTTCCTGAGATTTGCAGTGTTCCCGAGGTTACAAGTGCAGGTACACAGATGCAGGAAAACGGTAGTTGTTAAAAACTCCAATATGGATGACACAGGTTCGGTTTCCTATTATGATGGAAATGTGAGAGGATTTTCCAATTTGCCTTTCACTGTTTCAGGATGGGGAGTTTCAGATCTTGATTTTAGGAGGTCAGTTAACTCTGAGGGCTTGGAGGATTTCAGGAGACAGTGGGAAATTCCAGGACTTTTGGCTCAGGCGTACAGTTCAGTCTTATTTCTGAATCCTGGGCGCCAAGAACAAGGAAGGCATATAGATTGGCATGGCAGAAATGGGATTGTTGGTGTTTAGGAAGGCAATTTAATCCCATTTCAACTGTTATAGCTAATATAGTGATCTATTTGACAGAATTGTCTAAGTCAGGTCTGTCATACAGGACAGTTAATGTATACAGATCCTCAACTGCAGCTGAACATACATTAGCTAATGGAGTTTCTGTGAGATAGAACTTGCTGGTAAAAAAGATTATGCAGAGTGTGAGAGTTTTAAAACCTTCTATGGCAAAGTTTTTTTCATAGTGGGACGGTAAAATGGTGTTGATCGCTATAGAGAGTTGGGGTGACAGCGATTGTTTGAGTTTGAAGCATGTTTCTTGGAGATTAAATATGTTTCTTTGTTTGGTGTCATTTAGAAGGACTTTGGATGTCAGGGGTCTGGATGCAACAAGTAAGGCGTTTCAACCAGAGGCAATATGTTTATATTTGAAAGGAAGGATAAGGACACTTACTAGTACAAATTTCTGTCCATATTATCAGGGCAATGCAAGACTGTGTGGGGTGAATTGTATGAAGGAATATGAAAAGAGGACAGTGGATTTAAGAAAATGTGGAGTTGCACTGTTGTTGATCTTGTATAGATATCCACACAATCCAGTTTCAGCTACTCTAGCAAGGTGGGTTAAAGAAATTATGAGAGAGGCTGGGGTAGATGTTAGTAATTTTGGGGCGCTTTCAGTATGTGGCACATCTACTTCAAAAGCATTTGTAATGGGTGGAAGTATACAAGAGATTTTGAGAGCTGTGGATTGATTGAATTAGAGTATGCTTTGAAATTGTTATTTGAAAAAAGTAGTGAATGCAATAGATTATGGGCCTGATTTAGAGTTTGGCGGACGGGTTACTTTGTCACAAATTTGACGGATAGCCAGTCCGCCGTAAAACAAGTGCCATGGAATATAATGCAATTGTAATACGATGGACGAGATATCAGTCACATGTGTGATGGAGTTTCCCGTCCACCAAACTCTAAATCAGGACCTATGTCTTGATGAGGCTTTGAACTTGCATAATGTTGGCCTCCGTTCCTTGAAATAAAATGTAGATTTTCCACAGCCAGGTGGGTAGAAAATCTGAATTTTATTAAAGACACAGAGGCTAAGATGATCCCACCTTAAGTTATATACCCACCCTGATGTTCAGTTGCTTTTAGTTGTCAGAATGAAAAGGAAATTTCAGAGAAGGTTTACAGAATGAAAATGATAGAAGAATCAGTGTTTACAGTTTAAAAAGACTATTTAACGTTGAATGGATTTTCTTGTTTTCAGCATTAAAAGAAAGGCAGAGAGCTGCGTATTCCTGATTACCTTATTACCATTGTAAGAAAGTTCCAAATTCTTTCCTTTGTTGCTGCTGTGAGTGGGGCAATAAATGGGTATTGCATAATCTTAGCCCCTGTATCTTTAATAAAATCCATATTTTCTGTCCATCATGCTGTGGAAAATCTACATTTTTTTCAAGGTAATTTTTATCTCTGTGAATTAAGAGGAAACTACCAAAGATCATCAGATTTTTTCCTGCATTAAAAACCTGCATTAAAAACACTTATAAAACACTCTTTCCTAGTGTTATTCAACCTTTCTACCAATTATGTCATCAATGAAATGTTTATCAAATTCAGAACCAAAAACTGTCTTCCCCAGGAGCTTTACCAGTTGGCAGTTATTGTACTGCCTTTCCTACTTCAATTTCCGAAAGTGCAATTAACAATTGTTTTGAAGTGGCTGGCAAAAGTTCGGGTAATATTGAATTAGATAGAAATCGTTTACTTTCCTCATTGACCTCCAGAGACTCATCTTTATATATGGCATGAAAATGCATCCAAAAATCAATAAGATGGTACTATTCTCATGGGTATCTTGATGTGTCAAATGATCTCTATTTGACATATAATGGTTACAATTTGCCCTTTCTTTTGCCAAGCATGCTAAGAATTACCCAATCTTTACTCCTTCATAATATACCAGACTTCCATATGTGCTGTCATTAACAATTTAATTTTCAAATTCTCTAATGGCTAATATGGCTTGTTCCACTTCTTCGAATGAGATCTGTGAATGGTTCTGCAAATGCCTAGAATCCACCTGCTGTAATGCCAAATGCAATCTCTTCAACATAGAGCTTCAACCTGTTGATCATGCACTTTCAATGAAATTAGAATCCCTTGAATTTTAGCTTTAAGTGCTTCTCTGAACATTGTGGAATCAGCTGTGCTCCAATTGATAAAGAAAATGCTAAGTATTGTCATAATTTAAAAAAATGTTGCAGGTGAGTAGTGTTATACCTAGGTTGCATCTATATGAGTTGGGTCTAGTTTGAGTTTCAGGGTGCCACCCAAGAGCCACCATGAAAATGTTTGAGAAACATGGGGGCTGATACATAACATTTAACCCTGATATAGTTGTTTGAACCAAAAATAATATATTCAGTAAGCAGAGTTGAACCTACCTTAAACACAGAATTACACCTTTACGTTTGGACTGTCTGACATCAAAGGCTAAATTAAGCCTAGGACATTACAGATATTGCTGAACACTAGTAGCGTATGTTTTTTATTCTGCGATTGGCTAGGGTGGGGGAATCGAAAACTAGTGATGGCAAAAAATGTAAACTACCTCATATGATACTTAGAATCTATTCAAGTTCTTTCAGGGGAGAAGCATCATCAGAAATGGGACCAATAAACAGGCTACATTAACTGACAGAGGGCCAGATTTAAGATTCAGAGACCATTACTATTGGCCACCGGAGTGCCTGAGTTTATTGCAGATATTCCTGATAAACAATATGGTGACATCCCATTGGGCTGCAGTAAATGAAGAGAAAAACATCTTAGCCAGCCAGGGTCATTTTATTTTCGTTTCTGTACCTTCGTCTGAGTGAGTTTCCTGGATAAAAAACACTGCTGGGTTCTTTGATGTCAGGCATTCCAGAGCCTCTCCATTTTTCCTCTATAAATCTGGCCATTTAAATTTAGCTTACAAATTAAACTTCAGGCATAAGACTGTTAAAGAACCCGGAATTGCAGCGCCTGATATGATAGTCAAGAAGGCGGATTGCAATTGCGACAACAAAGCTATAGTCTATCCATTCTGCCCCTTGCCTTTTATCTGCCCAATTAACCACCCTCCACTATCCCCAGTGTAGCCCTACCTGTTACCTATATAGCACAGTGACAATCTCTGTAAATGGAGCATCCATACCCCTAATCCTCTGTAGAAGTCCAAAGGTAGCATGTAGTGCAATGCCCAGCATTAATAAAAATACATTGAAAGCAGCATCAGTGCGCCATCAAACACTATCATTGCACCAATTAATTGATCAAATAACCAAATGAAAATTCACACAATTGTACCCTTAAGCAGTTATACAGTGCTGTTTTTGGTGTGAGAGGAGTTATGGGCTTCAGTGATTTCATGTAATAAAATCTGAGCTGATACAATATCAGGAAAACATGAAGTCAGCCAGCCTACATCACTTGAAGTTTTGTTGGTTGTATCATCTGAGTATGGACATCAGCTTGCTGAAACTTTTCTGCTAGTTGTCCGAATTCGCATCTGTGCTGCAAGGATTCATAATGTACATCAGTATAATCCATAAAACTATGCTCATTCTGCACTTTGACCTATCTTAACTGAATTGCTGTTGCTAGGATCTGTGTCTCAATTCTGAAGTCAACAAAATTTACCAAGATGGTACATGGCTTAGCACATGTGGGAGCTGATGGGCTTAATTTATTGTGAGATCATCTTGTGCATATGTGATGATGTGTATTTATTTCAAATGAATTACAAAGTTAACCATATTTTGGCCTTCTTCCTTTCATTCTTCTCAGAAACTCTGACCAGCCTCAGATTTAGGCTATAAGAGCAGTTCTCTAACTCTTCCTTTTTCACTCTTGAAAAAGAATGTTCTTTTGAAACAGAAATAACTGGGTGTGCATCTGCTTAGATTAGACTCTAGATTTTAATTCATCAAATCTGTTTGGAAAGGCTTAAAACTTCAAACTGATGACATCAAGCTTGTTTTGAATTATTAAGATACAACTAACTGAGTAGATTTGCTGGAACTCTCACAGGATCTGCAGCAGAAGTTGTTACACCATGAAAATAGATACACTTTGGCCATGTATATTACCACTGACAGTTGAAAAACCTAAGGAAGCAAATATAGCACTAACTACAATCACCTTATCCACTACTGCTTTCCTAGATGCTCAAGGTAGATTTTCATCTTTTTGGCAACCCAAAGCTTTGATGGTATGAATATAAATAAGAGAGGAATTTGGTGGGTCATCTAAGTTAGCAACAGATTTAGCCTTAGGCCCTTAAGTCCAAATCTAGAAAAACAGATGCATTATGGCAGCAACTTTGAAATTGTGGATACAGCAGAGAGGACAGCGGCTTGCTCGAGTTCTTAAAGAAGAATAAAGTAATACCATATTATTTTCCTTGTTGGATCGCAGAGGGATAGTGCCCAATTCATCCAAAGATCTGCAATTGTGAATATTGCCCGGTATCAATTTTTCCTGTTGAGTGGCATTGACCGGGTCTGGAATAAAGATACTAAGTACTAGCATTGAATTTTCAGAAATACCAGGCCTAGAGCCCTGTACTCCTGCAGGTGCATGTATTGGTACCCCAATGGAGCTTCTGACCCTAGCTTCTAAGTCTAAACTACATAATGACACTCAAGATGACTATTCTGCCTTTTATGACACAGTCACAAAGGTGAGGCGCTCATTGGCAAACTACTTTCACCGGTTGAACTGGCCAAGTGGGGAGGGCAACTCGTAGCTTGAGGGGGTTGGTGAGAACAGACAATTGAGCTTTCTCCTAGCACTCAAAATGCTGGTGGTCCCCAAGGGTTCTCTCCACCACCAGGAGCATAGCTTCGGGTGAGGGTGGGAGGGTTTAGGGCCTGAGTCGGATCTGGTATGTTTGTGTTGGTTTTTCTTGTCGTCCTAATTTCACTAAGAGGTTTTAACTTGATAATTTTTGGGATCAGGAACTGAAATATATACAGTGACAGGTTTACCAAAAAAGTAGCAAATTTGCACCCTTGGAAGTGCTACTTGAATGGATGCAAATTTACTTTTTTTAGAAATCACAAACATTGACAATAGTAGCCTTAGAAAACTGTGCGTCTCAGGTTTCCAGGTATGCTACTGACAATCAAACACCCAAAAGATGATTGAATGAATGCTTGCAAATAGTCTAACCACTGGCAATTGGTCTGGGTGGAATTTCAAACCACTATTTTTCATTTGCTATACCACTCTAGACCGAGGACCTGATTTAGGGTTTGGAAGATAAAATAAATGCAGGCAGGGTGGTGGAGGACTTTACATCCACCACCCTGCCTTTACTTCACCCACCCAATTTAAAGTTGTCAGCCAGCTACGTGGTCATCTCTATACATAGGCAGGAATCGTCGTCATGGTGCTTCCTGTCAATGTAGGAAACATTTGACAGATGGCTCTGTCAGACATGATGGCTGCCAGTCAAACTTTTCAAAGGTTTTTTCTTTTCCAAAAATAAACTCCCAATGTAGGAGTTTGTTTTTGAACAATAAAAAGCTAATGACACCCACACACACACTGTGGTGTGATTGGAAATTGTCTTTTTTTTTGGTCCCTCACCACTAGCATATGCCTGGCAGTGATGGACAGTAAAAAAAGGCATCTGACTGTATACTCTAAATAGGGAGGATGGCCACATCGCTTACCTCAGATAGCACCTATTCTGGGGCATATTTACAAGGAAGAGGCAGAACGTGGCATTAGCCTCCTTGGCTTAACGCTGCGCTCCGCCACTTCTGAAACGCAGGGCTGCACCGTATTTACAAGAATACGGTGCAGTCTTGCATTTCCCCCTGCGCTGGCACTAATTTAGCTGCCTAGCGTCAACAAAGACACCCTTGCACCATAGTGCAAGGGCGCATGCGTTGAGTGGAATGATTGTTTATGTGCAGGAAGGTGTCCCTTTTGCACATAAACAATCTGAAATGGTGTATTGAATCTTCTATGTGTGCTTCTTTAAGCAGCACACATAGAAGTTGCAAAACATAGATTTTTTAATGATTGTTTATGTGTAGAAAGGGACACTTTCCTGCACATAAACAATCAATGGCGTGTTGCTGTTTCTATGTGTGCTGCACCATGCAGGACACATGGAGACAGCAGAAATGAGGAGAAATTAAACATTCCTCCTCGTTGCCCCAGGGTAAGACCAGGTTTTCCCTGGTCTTAATTTTGGCGCTGCCCTATATTTACACTGCCCTTTAAATATGGGGCAGCGTCAAAATCAATGGGTGTTGCGGTGGAACGCCCACCAAAACACCCATTGCACGCCCCTTTACGCTAAGTATAGCGTGAAAGGGTGCCTTATTCACAAGGCGGCGTTTACCGCTGCCTTGTGAATAATGCAAAGCCCCTATGGCCACCACAATGTCGAGAAAAGTGACGTTATAGTAGTGATAGGGACTTGTAAATATGCCCCTCTGTGTGGCTGTCAGGGAAGTTATACAAATATGTGGTAAATTTTGCTCTATTGGTGTAAAACTTCCAGTCTCCCTGACTAAAAATAGGGTGTGCGGACCTTGAGTTTGGCTGGCAGGGTACCTCACTGTTGATGCAATGGAGTACCAGTCCTCCAAACTAAACCAGCTCCAGAACCCATCTAATGCAAATCAATACTAATCCTGCTCCCTATTGGAACAGTCCATACCGAACCTTGGTCACCTCACCCATTCAATCTGTGCCTACTGCATTTTTGTTGGGAAATTTGAGATTCACCCCCTCCCCCTATGAATCTCACTGACTAAACTACAATCATGCCCACCACTTGGATGTTCTCGTATTAAATGCTTAGACCACGTGGAGGATTTATTATCTTTCAAGACATGACTTAATGGCTTCATTTAGAAGGCTACAAGAGTGGACTGTCAGACGCAAACAGTGAAGCCTAACAGTAGTTTGTGAGCAGTATGTGAATCTTGGGGTGCACTCCATACCGACTCCACTCCTCCTGCACCATGGGCTCACTAACCACCATTCTAGCCCCCAGATCCTTTGGTGGATACTGGGCAGCACTGGAGGTGGAGTAGGCAGTGATCAGATGGGATGCAAACAGAAGGCAGGAAACCAAGGAGGCACAACCTCTCGGCCTAATTTAGGAGGTATGAGCGCAGCAGAGCAGATCTGTTACTCGCCAGTAGGCAGATCATTACAGCTTTGTAAATTCCGTAATATCAAGACTCCGAAAAGTCTCTGGTATATCCAGATGGCAGCCCTATAAATAAATAGTCACAGCCTGCCCAGTCACTGTCAGCATCTCTCAGCTCTCCCTAAAAGCTAAACAAATTTGTGCCACCTAATACACAACCTTTCACTCTCATATCTCTTCATCAATAAATCTTCTAGTCATTAATGGTTTCTCTAAACAGCAATTTTGACACTCCGAAATATTCCCCAACATAGCGTGCTCATGCAGGCATGGCATGGCACTGCTCGGGGTGACCCTGGCCTCAGATGCCCCTCCTGCTGTGAACTGCCAGCATTCCCTGTTGCAATCCAAAGCACCACATAAACAAACAAGAAGTGGGAAAGCCAATAAATTTCACTATGTAACCTTATTTGCGTTGCCAATGCCTTTTGCAAATGCTGAGCATAATAGCAGCAAAAAGCAAATTGGTTTTTGTTGATACTGTGTAGCTTCAGCAAAAAAAATAAAGCACAGTGATGCGCGCCCACTGTGGTCATGTGTTGATGCACATGCGGTCATAAAGAATGACATGTGTGGCCTTTTTAATGTTTTTTTAGCAATCTTAGATGGTGGACACCTTTTGGATCGGTAAATAAAGAAATTTCATTTTAGTGGGTGATAGTGCATTATGCACAGAGGGAGCAAGTATCTGCTGTTTCCAGCCCACCCCATAAAACCAATAAAACAATAGTTTAAATCAGGCCCGTAGCCAGAAGTATATTTTTAGGAGGGCATGGCCCACAGCTATGACCAAACATTAAAGCTGTGCTCTATAGGTGCATTCTTTCCCAAATACCGGTTGTACTACTAAATAACAACCCATGTAGGTAAGGAGTTCTTTGCCACATATATGGGTAGTAAGTGCAATACAAATGCACAGTACAATACAATATTTATCACTTGTGCATCACTAAGATTTGTTTTGATCCTTTTAAAATCTTTGTTTCCATTACTCATTACACTTCGGAATTATAAAACTAAATGTGCTTCATTTGTACGTTTGCAACTGCAGGTATATGTTTGAAATATTTGTAGTTTATTTACAGGTATTTACATTTGTTTGTGAATTAGAAACAAATTGACATCCTACAGTATTTCTTTTCATACTCCTTGTACACAAGGCCACTTAAATTATGTGAATTTGTGGCTGCGGAATAATGCGATTCTGGGGCTGAAGTTTACTGCATAATTATGAATTCACCCAATTTGCCACACAAACATCTGCTGCATAATCTGCAGATTTGAACAAAAAACACATTTTGTTTCTAGCTCAAACATATAAAAGGTTACTAAAAATGCTGCAAGGCATGCTGCAGTGGAAGGTCCTTTGCAAAGGTTGTCTGGTTACCTTTCAATTACTTATAGTGAGCGGTATTTGGATGTGGAACTGGCACTAATAAAGTGAAATTTTGCCCAGATAGTGCTAACGTGGAAAAATGATACAATAATGAAATGATACTATTAAAAAATGTGCAGCATTAAATGAAATAATTTGTGTTTTTTTGCCATATAATTTAGTCAATATTGCTGCATAATTTAGGCCTCCACTGCTGCCTAATCCCAGTGGCCCTGCAAGTACCATAGAGAGATTGCCACACAGTTCACCTTACAAAATCCGCTCACTTTTTAGTCAGAGGAAGAAAAGTAAACAACATCTCCACAATAAAAGAATAAGGATCATTTTATCAGAAGACATCCTGACATTTATTTAAACCGTCTTGGATCATGCATCAAATGTTACAAGATAAAACAAAAATTTGAATGCAGTTTTATTGCTCATTCACCTCCTGAACTTCCCCACCTCTATACTGAGCCAGGTGCCTCATTGTTTGGGTGAGCCAATGATTCTTATTGGCAGCCTGGCCCTCAAATGCCCCCCGTGCCTACGGCCCTGGTTGTCCACTAGTGGTTCAGGAAGCAACGGACGTGTGGGTGGCGGAGGTGAGCTGGACTGAAGCAAGGGTGAGTATCCAGGGCAACAGAGCAATATAAGCATATGAGACTGTGCATGGGGAAAGCCAATAAAAAAAGGGAATGAAAAAGGATAAGGGAGGGGTGGGAAAAGCAATGGATGAGCTTGGTGGGAGAGAGAGACAGAAAGCACATGCACTCTCAAGGAGTGCCGGAAGGAAATGAAAAAGTAGATCCCTGAACGTGAGTAGTAGAAGATTACAAGTCATCAAATCACAAGGATGGAAAAGAGGCTATGATCCAGGGGAGGGACAAACACAAGAAAAATAAGGCAAGTCGTTGATTAAGAAGCCAGCTAAAGAGAGTGACAATAAAGCCATCCATCTCCACTATATGGAGATTTATGACCTTATAGAGGATGAATCTCCTGATGTGTTTTTCATAACTGAAACTTGGCTAACTGATACCACAGTGGCTGAACCAGGCCTTGCACTCCCCCCGGGGTTCAGCATTCGGACTCTTAACAGGGAGACTAGAGGCGGGGGGATAGCTGTTATTTTTAAATCCCCCTTCACTGCACATTTGTTAAGGAAGACGTAGCAGGGTGCGAATGCGCCCGTTTTGTCATCTCCTTTAGTGCACACTCCTCTATCACCGGCCTATTAGTCTACCGCCCCCTGGACCTATCTCAGAATTCAGATCAGCCATTATTGAGGCTGTGAACTCCTTGGCACTGAGAGCCGCGAACTTTAGCCTCATTGGCGACCTAAATATTCATTTTGATCGTCCCTCCGATCCGGAAATTAGCAGCTTACTTGCGGACTTTGCTGCCTGTCAATTAACCCCTTCCGTGCGCCCGTCGGCCAACGGCCGTCGCGAGCACTACCTCCGTAGTGCTGCGCACGTCCGTTGGCCGACGCGGCCCCGCCCACTCAATAAAACCGCCGCATCGCGGCGGAATTGCCGCCGCGGTTAAGCGGTTAAGACAGCTGGTGGTGGGACCTACCCACACTGCTGGGCACTTACTTGACCCTGTTTTTTCCAACATCTCCCCCCTTACGGTCAATACCCCTAGCCCAGTGTGCTGGTCTGATCACCACCTAATCTCCTTCTCCCTCCCCTTTTCCGAGGGAGTGACCAGAGCTGACCTCAAGGCCACCTTCAGACGCTGCTGGCATAAACTTAAACCAGAGGACCTTCTTGCCTACCTGGCGTCCTGCCCCCTACCCTAGATACTGACCCAGAGCAATTGAATAAAGCTCTCTGCGACTGGATACTACGGGCATTAGACACTCTCATTCCTGCTAAATGGTCCAAAGGCCGTTGTTCTAGCTCCAATCCTTGGTACAATGACTCTCTGGCCGCCTTGCGTACCACAAGCAAACAGCTAGAACAGGCCTGGAGAAAGGATTACGACCTTGCAGATAAAAAGCTGTATCAGGATGCTATCAAACGATATCACAAGGCCATACACCTGGCACGAGCGGCCTACCTTACTAACGAGATTAAGTCCAGCAAAAACCCTGTGAAGAGCATTTTTAAAATTCTCAATGACTTCAAAAGTAGGAAGGATCCCCCTACCTCGACGATTGCGTCTGGGCAGCAATGTGAGGTTCTGGCCACCTTCTTTGTCCAGAAGGTAGAAGCCATCTATAAATCCTTCCCCACTTGCCCCTTGGACCTTGTGGCCCCATTAGCGTCTCGGCCTACTGCTAGCTTGGCAGTAATACCCCTATATCTCAGGACGAGCTTCTCACATTGAGCACGAAGGTCAAATCTGGTTCCCCTCTGGACCCCATGAGGCCTGCCCAATTTAGAGACTGCCTACCAATACTTCTCACGCCCTTATGTCAGACGATCAACTCTTCTTTCATCACGGCGGTGGTCCCCTCGGCATGGAAGCAGGCAAGGGTGATCCCCCTGCTGAAAAAACCCTCACTGGACCCCACCAAGCCGGAAAATTTCTGACCTATTTCTCTCCTGCCTTGGGTTGCTAAAATCGCGGAGGCCCACACTAATAAAGTTCTTTCGGACTTCCTGAACAACAGCGGTATCTTAGACCGCTCCGAGAATGGTTTCCGCCCCGGTCATAGCACCGAGACGGCACTATTAGTAGTGAGTGAACACCTGCGGACCATTCTGGATGAGGGTCAAACGGCGGCTCTGATACTGCTCGATCTCAGCGCCGCGTTTGGAGGAAGCAGGGGTAGTCGGCCTGGCACTGGAGTGGTTCTGGTCCTTTCTGTCCGACAGATCTTTTCAGGTCTCCGCCCCCCTTCCTCTCTCGCGCCCATTCCATCAAGCAGGGGGTCCCCCAGGGCTCGGCGCTAAGCCCTATTCTTTTTAATCTCTATGTCCAACCCCTGGCAGGAGTGGCGCGGGACCATGGCTTGACCATGGTCTCCTATGCTGATGACACTCAGCTGGTGGTAGCCCTCTCCGATGACCAGTCTCGGGACGCCACACAGTTCCGGAACGGACTAGAGGCAGTCGCACGCTGGATGACCACGAACTGCCTTCAGCTTAACGCCAGCAAGTCTGAAGTGCTGTTGGTGGGGAACGACAAGGGGCTTTGGAGTACGCAGTGGTGGCCGGCATCCTTGGGCTGCGCCCCAACCCCTAAGTTGGTGGTAAAGAATCTAGGGATCTGACTCGACTCCACTCTTGGATTTCAGGATCACACCAAGAAGATCGCCGGCACCTGCTTTGGTCTCCTACGGGGTCTGAGGCCTATATTGAGGTTCTTCGACCCAGCCACACATCAGTTGATAGTTCAGGCGACTATTTTGTCGAGACTTGACTATGCCAACTCTCTATTGTTAGGTGCCAATAAGGCGGAAGTGAATCATCTTCAAAGAGTCCAGAACGCAGCCGCTCGAAGTTCTGCTCAGGCTCCCTAGAACATGTTCTACGTCGGGCGCTTTGCGCCGCCTCCACTGGCTTCCCATCTCCAAGAGGATCGAATTTAAGACATTGTGTCTGGCCTTCAAAATTCTAAAACTTTCTTCCCCTGAGATTCTATCCAATTTGCTGGTCCCCTATGTCCCCGCTCGCCAGCTACGTTCCGCTGAGCAATTTCTGGCCACTGTCCCCCGAGTGAAACGCATCAGGGCGGGGGCAGGTCCTTCCGCTGTCTGGCCGCTAAGCTGTGGAACTCCCTCCCTGTGCAGACTCGCCACATAGACTGCCTGTTATCCTTCCGTAAGGCCATCAAAACCTACCTGTTTCCTACAGTCTAGCCCTCGCCCTCTTTGACACTGCTATCAGCGCCGGGACGCCCCTTCGCTGGGGCAGCCGCGCGCTATACAAGATTACTTAACATAACATAACATAACAATGTGAGGCAATGGATGGACTCTAAACCTCTGTATGATTTTGGTATGGTCCACAAGAGGCTTTCGCCTACAGACAGCTAAACGCTGATTAGTAGTTTAAACCTAAAGAAGGATATGGGATGAACAGAAATCCAGTTACCTCACTGGATCCAGTGGGCAGCTTCTTGGTAGGGCGAGCATGAATGTTTCATGCTTGCATGTTCTCTTGCATGCATGAGTCAGGTGTGCTGCCATTTTATTTTCCTTTCATCAACTTTTATACAGCCTCCGAAACCATAGAGCACAAATAACTCTGGCACAAGTTGCACAACTTGGATGCACAGTGCTGGCTTGTTGACTTTTTAGCAATCTTTATGATGCTCACTTGGGTGTTGGGACCTTCTAGGACGTTTTCAGGATAGACTGTGGGATAGGTGTTAGGCAGGGTTGTTTTGTTGAATCATACTAGTTGCCATTTATGCAGTGATTTGGAAGGGCTCCCATCCATAATGACAAGTAACATACTCCAAGTTCTTTATTACACTCATGAGATGGAGATTTGTGACCACACGTGAATGGGAGTCCATGACTGTTTAGATGCACTTTATGGATATTCTCAAGATAATTTCCTAAGTGTTTACCCACAAAATCCCCAAGGTTGTGTCATTTGGCAAGTTTAAATCTGGCCTCTATTGCTAGAGGGGTCAAGTACTTAGAGAAAGCCATCTTATCCTGGCTTGAGTATAGACAATTGACTTATGTGATGGGTGTAGTAATGTTGGGTACATTAGACCTACCAACACATATGGTGCCACTGTGTGTCACACAATATCGGCTCCCTTTACAAGTTCATCAAGTGAGGATGCAATATCACAGTGGATCAACAGGTGGGCTGAAAACAATTGCAGAGAGTGGATTTCCAGCTTGTGTTGGGAGCCCCTACACAGCCGATGCCAATTAAGGGGTGAGAAAACACACAGTACATCCGCGGCTGACTGAGAGGCATTTTTTTTTGAGCGGGGGCAGAAGGGGAATTAAAGTGTCTCTCAAGCTGTGTTAGGCACAAAGCCCTGCCCTTTCAAGCACAAGCCCCTTCCTCTCACATGGTGAAAACATGTTTAGATGTTGGCAGGTCTGGAAAATGAACATTGCTAACCAGTATTTTCACCGTGGTGCTCACTCAATAATTGAGGTTAGGAAACAATTCTTCAGTAAAATACACCCTATGACATCCCCTGTTTGGTTTGGGAAGTAATAATCAACTTGGAGATCCTGGAAAGGAACCTGTAAAAATAGTCTAGGGCATGAGAAGCCGGTTAGTGGGAAACAAATATGATGTCAGAGTGGGATGTAGTTGTAGTGTCTTGCGTATTATAGAGTGTGTGAATCCTTTGGTCCCTAATGGACTCCGTAGTCTAGTGACGTAAGTGATTGGGTGTGGTTAATAAAATTCATGACACAGTACGCGTCAGTTAACGGTTACACTTTAGAGAATAAAGATGTGTGATACCGAGCTCCGTATGTGGCGTGATTCAATTACATGCTACCGTGCTGGGGAGGAGGCCACAACTGGTGACGAGATAGGGGATATGTAAACCACCCAACCTTTAGAGTCGAAAGTGCTCTCCCAGAGAGTTTACAGAGGTCCAGCTTGTGCATGCCTCAAGTACCTCAGTCTAAGTGAGATTCGAAGTTTGACATATGTGGAGTCAAAGTGCAACTCCGGCCAGTGCAAGACCTTCGAAGAAAGTGAAGGCCCTACGGAAAATGTCATTTATCATCGGTCAGAAAATTGATAATACGACCGAGATAGAAGGTACGATGCCACAACCTAACACAGAGCCATCATTCATAGAGTATGATAATGCTAAAGTCAGTGATAACTAGGTACAGAAAACGCAACAAATAGCAACAGCGAAGTGCAAAATAACACTGTGATCAGAAGTTAATAAAGGCAAAGAAAGGCGCTAAAGGCAGTGATAGCTGAATGGAAAGCAGCGCTAGAAATGCAAAGAGTTTGATGCAACTGAAATGCTAAAAGTGGTGACAGCCAGGTGCAAGAGAATGCTGTGATTAGAAGCAGATACATGCAGTAAAACATTAGAGGCAGCGAAACACAGTGATAGAAAACACCAATTCGCTTTACCAAAACTAGGATAAAGGAGCCAGTTTGACCTCAGTGCCAAGTGCAGCAACCCAAGTGTAAGCACGGCAGCTGTGCTTACATGGCCGCTGAATCCTTCAGAACCGACCAAAGAGGCTGTGAACGACAGTCGGAATAGTGACATTTTCCAGCTTTTTCATGGCTGCTGGAGACAGTGCTGATTACGATGCTGCCGCCTTCCCACCATCTGCCTTTAATGTTACCAAAAAGCAAAATATTGGCGCTAGATGGACTGCCTGGATTGAAGCCTTAGATTACTTTATTAACGTGCTGGAAGAAGCAGATGACAAAAAAATCGTCTAATATGTAAATATATAAAGTGATGTTTCCAAAGAAAAAGAAGTTGTGTTATTGATGTGGATTTTCCTTTTCATACGTGTTAGACTTGGCATCCTTGGCTTGTTTTCCTCTAACATTTTGCCTCTATCGCCTGTATTTTTGATTCTGTGCTGGATTTCGTTTTTGCTGGCTTAGATGCTTTGGGCACTTTGCCACTGCTGATCAGTATAAAAGTGCAAGTGCTCCCTGTGTAAATTGTTATCATGTTTGGTTATCCATGATTGGCATATTTGATTTACTGGTAAGTCCCTGGTAAAGTGCACCGAGTGTGCCAGGGCCTGTAAAATCAAATGCTACTGGTGAGCCTGTAGCACTGGTTGTGCCACCCACATGATTAGCACTGTAAAGGTATCTCAGACCTGCCACTGTAGTGTCTGCAAGCAGTTTTAAACTGCCATGTCAACCCGACAAGTGCATCAACTTGCCAGGCCCCAACCTTTACTTTCCTTACATGTAAGGCACCCCTAAGGTAGGCTCAAGGTACCCTCATGGACAGGGTGCAGTGTAGGTAAAAGGTAGGACATGTGCTGGTGTATGTGACATGTCCTGATAGAGAAATACTGCCAGTTTCATTTTTCACTATTGAAAGGCTATCTGTCCAATAGGCTAACATGTACATCTTACAAGTATAACTTTCCATTGGGACAGAATAGAGAAATGGAGTTTAGGCTCTCTGAACTCAGAATTTAATAACATCTTTTTAGGGAGATGTTTTTTAAATTGTGTGTTTGAAAATGCCACTTTTAGAAAGTAGCCACTTTCTTATTTAACCATTCTGTGTGCCTCTGCTGGTTTGTGTAGTGACTGTTTGGTTTTGGAGTGACAGGGTTGGGGATGTGCATTCACTGTAGACAGCCACAAGGGGTTTGAGGTGTGTCCTGCCTTTCCTGGGTGACTCAGAGCTGAGATGAATAGACCTTGGCTGCATTTAGAGTGGAGGGAGGAGTTTCACTTACACCTGAATAGGCAGTGTCTCCTGTGCACAATACTATCTCCACCTCCTGTAGTGATGCTGCACTAGAGAGGACAGAGTTGGTTTGGACTGGGCTCAGAGACCCTTGCTACAAAGAGAACAAAGACAAAATGGGGTATAAGTAGTGGACCTTAAACTCCAGAGATTAGATCACTTCTGGACTCAAGTGGAACCTTTTGCCAAGGAGAAGAGCTGGAGAGCTGTAAGGAGGAGTACTGCCCCTTTGCTTTGCTGGGTTGGCCTACAGTTGCTGCTTCTGCCAAGGAAGAGGACAAAGACTGGAACTTTGCTGTGAACCTGCTTGAAGAAGAATCTCCAAGGGCATGTGTGTGCTTGCCTCCTGTTCTGAAGTCTCAGGGACACAAAGACTTCACCACCAGCTCCCCAAACTCCACTGCTGGGAGTTCTGACCTGCCAGGAGGTGCCTATAACAGTTTTGGGCCTCTGGAGGTTGTTCCTGCTGTTGAGAGCTGGAAGTAACTTAAAGAAAGCAAGGAAAACAACTCCGACGCCGTCAGCATCAGCGCCGCCACCAGTGACGCCGCGACCTGCCCCTAGGCCAGGGGCACCATTTGTGTAGTGAACGACGCACCACCCCTCCTGCCTCACAGCTCTGATGCCCTTCAACGCCCTTCGACACCTGCAGTTCTCAGCCTTTCCGACGCCAGCGCTCGCACCGATGCCGTCACCGCCAGCGCCAGCATCCCATTGTTGCAGAGCCGATAACTGACGAGAGTAACTTCACAAACTCTTTGACTTCACATCGCCTCACTGGAACCGACACCTCACCGCCGACGCTGCTGACTTCCCCTGTCCTGGACTCGAAACGTCGCCTCCTTGCGGACACGACGCCTTGGGAAGGCTGTGGGAAACAGAACCATTTTGTATGAGTTTGCAAAGCGAGAGAAAAAGGGAGTGCATCACGTCATGAAAACAAAATGGCTGCCAGTGCATCACATCATGAAGACAAAATGGCTGCCAAAAAGTTCCAGAAGCTTTCCAGTGATGCCCACCAATGTAAACGGCAACATCAGTTGTGGCAAGTAGAAACTGAAAGAGGCTGATTGTCATCTAATCCCTTGTCGAGAGGTTCTTCAACATCACTGCGACAGTGAAGAAGATGGGTGCGCAATGTTAATGCTGACTACTGAAGGACGTGCACATGTAGGTTTGGCTTCTTAAAAGGAAGAATACAAGTTGGAAAAGGATCAACAAGTGAAATCACAACATTCATTTGGACACTGTTCCAAAATAAAATTGAAGTTTAATGGTTGCTATATACCATTTATCATAGACAGTGGTGCGTCGATAAATCTCATGCCAGCCAATAAGTCTCCTGTGCCCCATCTCACACCATTGAAAACCAAGGTACACACGTGGGCACTTTTGACACCAATACAAAGTCAATGTTCATTCATGGCGGCAATGAAACACAAATAAACGAAGGTACAAGCCCCAATTCATATCCTTCAGGGCACTTTGTGGAGTGCATGTTTGCTCAGCTGTAGCACTGCTGCTGACATGGGACTAGTTTCTGTGAATTGCAATGTCAATGCTAATCAAAGCATAGGGAATCAGTTTCTATCAGTGTTCCATGGATTAGGAAAACCTAAGACAATGAAAATGCAGCCTCACATCAATGAAGACATTTGTCCTGTTGCTCAACAACATCGTCAAATTGTATTTCACCTACATGAAACTGTTGAAAAAGAAAGTGAGATTTTGCTGAAACAAGATATCATTGAGTGCTCTACTGGTCCTACACCATGTGGGTGTCGACCGTGGTGGTACCTAAAAACGACAGTGGAGGGTCAGTGCGAATTTGTGTTGACATGCATCAAGCAAACAAGGCGATTGAAAGAGAACGACATCCAGGTCCGCACATTGCCGAAATGAATACCCAGTTGAATGGTGCCAAAGTCTTTTCGGGCCTTGATAGGAACAGAGGGTATCATCAGCTTGAATTGGAAGAAAATTGCAGGTTCATTGCTACCTTTTCAACTCATGTTGGTTTGTTCAGATACAAAAGATTGAGTTTAGGAGTGTCTTTAGCTGCCAAACTTTTCCAAGATGTCATTTGTCGCATTACACCGCCTGTCATCCATCCTCTCAATTATAGTGATTATATACTAGCATTTGGGGCCACACAGAAAGGACATGATTGAGCCATTACCCAAGTATGCCATCTACTTGCTGATGCAGGTCTTACTTAGGCCTGGGCGGAGCTCATGGAGTTTCACTCCACAGAATTCCATAGAGTTACCGAAAAACTCTGCCAAATTCCGCGGAGTTCCGCGAATGGGCGGATTAGGACAGAGAAAGTTGGGTGAGGATTATTCGTGCACATTCCGCTTCTGTAAACTTCCTCTTGCTTATCAGCTACAAAATAGTAATCCAAGGACAGAAGCTACTGTCCCATCTGACGGCATGCATGAGCCGTGACTACCCTCTGTCCTGTAAATTTCTTCCAGAGCACAGCCACTGCCCCCTCTGCCTACCTCTTGCCAGAGTTTCTCACATTTCTTTGTTAGGAGATGAGGGCTGCTGTCATAGGAGAACACGAAGAGATTTTAATTGGCGGGGAGGCAGGTGTGACAGTGGGCTGGTGACGTGGCAAGAGGAGGTGTATGCGGCAGGCCTCCCCTCATACCCTTGACTGACTTCCTTTGTATGTAAGCAATTGGTAATAGACATGCTGGGAGATAACAAGTGATACGGACAGATAACAAAGAAAATCAGGGAGGGTGTGGGGGAGAAGGACGCTATCAGACCTTTGTGACAGGAAGGATGGCAAAGGGGTAAAGGGAGGCCGGAAGATGGCTGAGAGCTGGATATGTGTGAGGAGTAGAGAGAGGCAGAGGGGAGGGCCAGGTCCTGGTGGCACTAGCCACCCAGAATGATTGGGAGGAGCAGTCTGTGGTTCAGCTGCAGCTGTCTGGTACCCACATAAACGCAGAGGGTGTGAGGAGGACAGTGCGCGGCTGTTGTTGTGCTTGACTGCGTTGCGTCTCTGATGGGGGTTGCCACACACATGCATTTTGCAGGTTATACTGGGGGCGACAGGAATAGAAGCACAGACACCTTCAGGGAGATCCTGCTGAAAATTGTCAACAACGACAACTGGGGAATGTGAAATCCGGGCACGGGTTGGAGTACGACTTATTTTGCACAGACCATATTTATCATGGTAAGGAGAAGCTCTCTGCAGTTTACAATTATATGCGATTGCATTTGATTCATCATCTGCCGCCATGTTTGAGGCATGCTGATCGTTGACCACACATGGCACCGGGGCCAAAAGATAGGGATCTTTTTGTTACAAGCAAGAGACTGAACAAGGGATTTACCCGTTACAGAGAAAATGGATGGATTCAGTTTAGCAGAAAGAACAGAATCCCCAAGACCAAAACAGTGGTGCAAAATAGTTGTAGACAGTGATTACTCCTATAGATTTTAGATAATATATACAAGCAGAGTAATTCTAAATAATGAATATGCATGCTGCAGAAATGGTGGTCAGATGAGGTAGGTCTTAACTTGGCCATAGCAGCTGGATGAAAACTACTAATATGGTAATTTAAAGAGGAGGAAACAATTCCATACACCATACCAAAGCTAGAGTCCGCTGGGCACACCAGTAACAGCTGGGTGTGGCAACTTAAGTCATTATATCAGCACTGCTGCTAAGCCAGGCTGGGTAGATCACCCACCCTGAAGGCAACAGCACGACCCACCGAGTACACTGGGTTCCTACCTTCATGACAAGAGGTACTGACTGTACCTCACCTCTGGAACAGAACTTACCTACTGCATGTGCCACCGTCCCTCCGCAGATCGTCTTCCCTGCTCTTCGGTGGTTTGCCTATCCCTACCCATAAACCGGCTCCGGGCCCGAGCCAACCGGAAGATCCCCGTGATGTGACCACTCCCCCCCGTGCACCACAACTCTGCCACTGGGGTGCTGCTGCCTTACAGTTTACATTTAGGGAAGAGGAATCTGTTCTTTTCAGGTGGTGCCACCAGTATGGCGGATAGGGCACTGCGTGGGAAACCCAAGCAGCATTTCATTTTCGAGGTGTCCCTGACAATGCACTGCCTCGCTTTGACACATGATTTACCTGCTGCACGCCCGGTCTCCATCCGTCGTTGAGCTCCCTGACTCTTCACTTTGCACCTCTTTCAATGTGCCGGCATCCAAGCCCAGGACAGCTGGAAGCCCAATGAACAATAACAATGTCAATGGAACCAGTGTTGATGAGAGCCGGCCGGCCTGTATGGTGCGTCATGTCTCCTCCTACAGGTGGTCAGCAGTGACGTATCAGGAGAAAGTGTGCCAGAGAGCCAATCATTCCAGCTGGGTGGACTGCGGCTGCATGTCGTGAAGCTGTGAGGGAACTTTTCAGACTGTCACTTGTGTCACTTGTTAAGAAACCTGTACAGCGTGCTGCGCTAGAAGGACTTGAGCTTAAGTCAGTTCTTCATTCTACTCTTCGTGCATACCGATCTACTCCCCATTCTACAACCAGCGGAAGCCCGTCTACCCTGTTGTTTGGGAGAGCCATGGGTACCAAGTTGCCCCAGTGGGCCACTGAAAGAACAAACTTCGAATCACTGATTCACCTCAAAAGCCCAGCATGAAGATGAATGCAGACAAGCTTCGGTGTACTCGGGCCATTACTTTTTGAAAAGGCAATCTTGTCCTTGTGAGACAGAGGCAAAAATGAAAATCTGATGCTCCATTCTATGCTGATCCATTGCAAGTTGAGACTGTTAAGAGACACATGGGGACTACTCATTGTCCTGGAAAGTCTATTACGAGGATTCCTCACATTACCAGCACATGCCACGGAATCTGTTGGTTCCAGACATCAGGAGTGAGACTCTGTCATCAGAGGGCCAGGAGAGCCCAAGGACCAAGGACTGCAACTGTGTCTAGATCGCCAGTGCCTGCTGTGGTTGCTTCTCCTGTGTCTTCTCAGCCTCACTTAACGAGATCTGGAAGAGTGGTTCAAGTGCCTTGACGTCTCATTGAGAAAGTATGATGTATATATGTTTTGTTTGTACTTTTCATTTAACAAAGGGGAGATGTAGTGTCTTGCGCATTATAGAGCGTGGGACCCCTCTGGTCCCTTACGGACTCCGTAGTCTAGAATGGGTGTGGTTAATAAAATTCATGACGCAGTACGCATCCGTTAACGATTACAATCTAGAGAATAAAGACGTGTGATACCGAGCTCCGTGTAGGGCGTGATTCATTTACATGCTACCGGGCTGGGGAGAACGCTACAGTAGTCATGGCCACTGCACCCAGGTTTGGACATGATATAAATGGTGCGCCTGCTGACTTCTAGCGGGTATATGTTAGAGAACTGCAGGTCACTAGGGCACTGGGGATCAGGGAGGTTATCATGTACTATGGGGTAGATAGGTACTGGGCACAGAAGACTTCAGCAGAAGAATTATTACTTTGAGTCGAGCCACGTAAAATTAGGATTTGAGAGCTGTCAGTGAAGTATGAAAAGCTTCGCTGGTAGCAGAGACAGCTGTTCTGGTGATGAAAACGACCTATGACCCTACTCTTGATTAGTCGAGTGTTTTCGAAGTACACACACTATCTTACACTATTCGTTTGGCATGGAAGAAGGAAGGACATACTAATTATTTCGACTAAGATTTTTTTCCCTTTCTATGCCACACATGGAACTGTCGGGGAATGGTCAGTGCAAACACATGGAGATGACGGACAGAGCGCTGAAGCTTTTCAGACACTCACCCCCGTCACAGATCTGGGTTGAATCCATCAACATTCTTTAGCTCACTTCGCCACCTCAGTTCAGACCCAGCTATATGCAAATCAGTCTTGACCCTGGGCCTCATGGGAACAGTCCAGCCCGAACTGCCAAGCCAGGTCTTCCCTGAACCGGAAACAAGCATCCTGGGACCGGTTTCTGGGTAATACCCTTCATCAACCAGGCTAGCTTGAATCCAGTGGCAAAGTGAGCAGGGGACCCACGTCTGGGCATACCCTGCCAACTTAGGGCGAACAAAGCAAACACAAGGAGATGATGGACAGTGCCAGTCGGATGAGCGCGCTGTTTAAGGTTCATATAGACAAACCCTCACTTGTTTTTGCTCACTCCATGATCATTGGAGAAGATACATGCATAAGCAGCTTTAGTTGGACTGCCATAGCAGCACTATTGACCATAACATAAGTCCTCTGAAACCCATCATGTAATTGAGTTATTAACGGTAAAGCACAGTCAACAATTTATGAGCTATCTATTGAATTAGTTGTAAATAATATTTATTTTATAAGTAAATTCTATTTTATGTCAAATGTATGAGTTTTAAAAGTATATATCCTGCAATACCTAATCAATAAATTATAATCTGCCTCGTTATCCCTCAGCATATTTTACTAGTTTTTCTTCTACAGTAGTGATACCGCGTTACTACTCACCCGAACACACCACAATAGGAACATCATCTGCTTTCCTCGCCTGGTCGCTAATCATGTGGGACAGAATATTTAGTTAACTCTTCTACTCACAAGTACATGCAGTTATCCACTTCTGTCGTTAGATGTCAGGAGGAGATACCAAACACAGACCAGGCTGCGTTAAAATATATTTACGCTACAATGAATGGCGTTTTGTGAGATTGTGATGTCAATGCTGAGGTAGTGAAGTTTATTATGATCAGGTTGAGACACAGATATGCCTGGGGTCTCGTGGGCTTCTCCCGGGGTCACATGGGAGTTAAGTTCAGAGTCAGGATCATGGATTAATTCATTCTTTTATCACGTTTCTTTAATATAAGTTCGCTGTATTTTAACTTTAGGCTTTACAGGCTTGCAAAGCAGTCAGAAGGTTTTAGCGACAAATATATTTATGTAATTCTAATTAACATAAACGTGACCAAATAGCATATTTTACGATGAACCGGTGTTTTAGTTAATAAATGTACAACAGCAAAGAGAGCGCGAGTGCCTGGCCCAGAGTTCAACCTTACTAGCTTAAAAAGTCACTGCTCAGAGTCTCAAAGATTTCAAGGTACCTACCACCATTTTAGAAAGCAGAGGTTCCAGGACAGTACACTAGTATTTAATAATGTACATTGTACATTAAGAATGCTCTACTGTACGTGGAATTGTTGATACGTTATTTTGGAAGTAATTTTAATACCTTTGTGATTTTTGCACACACTGCTTACAAACCACTCCCCAAAGAAATTGATAGCTAGGAAAAAAGGTAGGTAAGCTTTTCTTCCTTACTCAATTGGTTAAAACAGAAGGCATGTTAAAACAGTTCAGTATCTTAAAGCATATGATGCAGAGATGTCAGCAAGTCTCATGGTACGATACTAGCAACATTGCCCAGTTGGTTAATGCACTTGCTGGCGAGATCTGTGTGAAATATCTGGTCACAGGTTTAAACCTTAATAAAACAGCTTTCAAGGTCCATGTGTTTGTTGCAGAGCATCGGGCGTAACATGTAGGTGACAGCTTTAGCACCTAAATGCGATTTCTGCACATAAATGTGATTTGTTTGCCCCTAAATGGGTCTTTGCACCTAAACGTGTTTCTCCACCCCGGCTGATGTTGCAACAAGGATGATTCACCTACATTAATTTTTGTACATGCCAGTGATTTTTGTTCCTAAGCGTGTTTTCTCACTCCTAGTGATATTGCACTAATGGTAATTTCACACCAAAATGTGATTTTGCTCTTAAATGTGATATCACAATCATGCATAGTTTGCTTCAAGGGTGATTTTTCTCCTATAAGTGATTTTGCACCTAAAGTCAATTTATATAGGAACATGTGATTTTTGCTCCTAAAGGTTTTCCACAGTCATGCTGATTGCTCTAAGGGTACCTTTGCACCATAAAGTAATATCAACCTAATGGGGGGAGGGAGGCTAGACTGATGCACACTTTATACACCTATTGAGATATCTTACTACCACAGTTTCTCATACTGTAATGAGTAACACCCCATGACTGTATATTGTGACTGTCCCATATGAAATGAAAGCCAGATTTATAAAGCACACTGCTACTCCGAGGAGTGTCCTGGATATTGAATCTGCTTCTCAAGATGGATAGCCTACAGGTTTTCACATGATGTTATTATGGTTACAAAAACAAGAACAATGGGAACTTTGTAAGAAAACAGGGCTTTTTGCAGAGGCCCCCCTCACTTTTTGCCCCCATTTGGATGACAAGGTTCTGGTTTTCGACTCTGACAGTGCACTGGAGACTGTTAATCAGGCCCCAGGGCCAGTGCTCCTTCCCCAAAACTGTTATGTGTGAATTGGTAACCCCGATTGGCCAGGACTTTGCCCCCTTATAAGTCCCTAGTATATGGTATCAGGGGTACCCAAGGTCTATAGCACGGTTTTGTGCCACCCTGGGTGACCCAAATAAACTACTGACTGCAGGCCTGCCATTACAGACTGCAAGAGCAGTGCAAACTTTCCCCTTTTCCCAACTTAAAACACGCCACGGGGCGCGTTTGCACAAATGTCACCTCAGGCCCCGCCCCCTCCCTTCACCACTGTGCAAACGCGCCCCGTGGCGCGTTTTAAGTCGGGGGATTAACTCCCCTTGAATCCTGAGGGTCCCTGGGGTGCAACTAGCCCACCAGCTACCTCCATTAAGCGCCACAGAGCTGCGTTGCAAAGAGGTGTAAAAAGGGGCGTGGCCTCAGAACACCTCTCTGCAACGCAGCCCCCTGGCGCATACTGGGGGTTCCTGGTGGGCTAGTTGGCCCCCAGGGACCCCCAGTATTCAAGGGGAATTCGTTCCCCCTCTGCAAACGTGCCAGGGGGCGCGTTTGCAGAGTGCTGCCAAGGAGGGGGCGTGGCCTCCGGCGCGATGCCGGATTTTTTTCTTTTTCTTTTTTTTTTTAAAAGGGGGCTGTGTGGCCCCCCTTCTTTTTAATTATTTTGGGCCCTGGGGACCCCATCCCCCAGGGCCTGACCCCCTTTTATTTTTTTTGTTAAAAAGGAACGGGAAGGGGACCGCGTGGGCCCCCCTCCCGTGGCCAATTTTGACCCGGGGACCCCATCCCCCGGGTCATTGCCACCTTTTATTTTTTTTAAATTTTCATGGAGGGGGGCTGCGTTGCCCCCCTCCTCAGGCCTCCTTAGGCCCCGGGGACCCCATCCCCCGGGGCCGGCCTTTTTAAAAAATGTTTTTTTATTTTTTCTTTAATTTGGGGAGGGGGGCCGCGTGGCCCCCCTCCCGGGCCACTACTTGCCCCGGGGACCCCATCCCCCGGGGCTGGCCCTATCCTTTGGGGACCGTGGAAGGACCCCAACTCCCCCACGGTCCCGCCGGCTCCCCGCGTCCTGCGGGAGCTGGCATTGCTTTTCCACATGGGGAGCTGCTGAGATGCAGCTCCCCGTGTGGAAAAGCAATTTGCTTTGAATTTTGGAAGAGAGAGCAGGTTTCCTGCTCTCTCTTCCAAAATTCAAAGCAGTTTGCTATGACAGGACGTGAGCCGCGAGGCTCCCATCCTGTCATAGCAAACTACAGTGTCCCGGGGGTAGGCACCCCGGGACACTGCAGGAGCCGGCCCTGGGGGGTGGCGGTCCCCAGGGCCATCACAGGCTCCAGGAGGGGGGCCACGCGGCCCCCCTCCCAACATCTACAAAGCCCTGGGGAGGTGGTGGTCCCCGGGGCTTCGGGGGTCCGAAACGGACCCCCACATTTGTTTAATTAGTGCCCAGGGGAGGTGGCGGTCCCCGGGGCATGTGGGGGGGCTCGAGCCCCCCACACAGGTTATTTTGAAAAAAAAAAAAAAATCCCCGGGGGGGGGGGGGGGATGGGGGGTGCTTGGCGGTCCCCGGGGCTGTGGGGGGCCTTAGAGGCCCCCCATATTATTATTAAATTAAACCCCGCATGCCCCCGGGACTTGGCCCACCCGGGGGCCAATTAACCACGAAGCGCGGGAGCCCGCGCTTCATTTTTTTTTTTTATCGGCAGGATCCGCGCACCCAGCGCGTGTTTTGCCGATTTTTTTTTAAAAAGGCCTAGGGGGTCAGGGTGTTTCTACCCTGCCCCCTTTTTGCGTTTTGTGCAGTTGTTTTACTGCTTTCTTGTTCCTCGGTTCTACCGAGGAACAAGATGGCTGCCAACACTTCCTGGTTTGGAGTGTTGACAGTCAATTACCATACAGCTCGTGATAGATATATATGTGATTTTACTTTTGATTTTCTCAGGAACTACTGAACGGATTTACACCATTTAAGCAAAAGGCACGACTCTGAACCAAGGGCTACCTTTTTGCCAAATTTGGTGTAATTCCGTTCAGCAGTTCGGGCTGTAGCTGCGACTAACGGTTCCTATGGAAAAATGAATGGGGAAAACACGTTTTGGGACCCCCCTTTTTTCTCGGCCCCTGCTTGACGAATCACCCCGAGACTTTCAGGATAGGAGCGGACCGGAGCGCCCCAACAAGTTTGAAAATTTCGCGAAGATTCGTCAACCGGCGCCAAAGTTATTTCAAATAGAATGTTGCAGATTTCCTATGGAAAATAGGTCCTAACTATAACTATCTACTGGCGACCGCCAGTAGATAATATATATATATATATTCACTGAAAAAACCATAGGTTTTAGGGACAGTTATAGTTAGTTGGACATTGCACTCGTACAAAACCCGTGAAATTCCCCTGTTATAGTTAGTTCAGCTAACTATAACTCGCGTCCCCGCAATGCACTGCTGATGACGTCACATATTACATCACTCATGACATGGTCAGTGACATCACTGATGACATCACTGATGACATCTCAAATGACATCACTGATGACATCACTGATGACATCATCCAGTGACTGTGTGTTTCTGTAAAGTTTAAATATGTTTAATATATATAGGGAAAGGCATATTGAAGAATGAGTGGGTGTATAAGTGTCTGAATGGATGATTTAGTACGTGAGTGACTGACTCTACAAGTGAGTGATTAAACGTATCTTACTGAATGCATGGGTTAGTGACTAAACTGTGTGAATGTCTGTATCCGTCTGTTTGTTGGTGTGTAAGTGGATGCATGGATTTGCGAATAGCTACATGAGTGTCTATATGGGTTATTGATTGGTTCTCTGAGTATCTGTATGGCTGCCTGAGTGTTTGTGTGGGTGGGGTGTGTGTGACTCTATACATAGATGTGTGAGTGGGTGATTCACTGGGTGCATGATTTCAAGAGTGCATCTGTGATGGACTGCTTGGGTGGGTGAGTGTGTGTATGGGTGTGTTAGTGAGTGAATGTATATCTCAGTGGTACATGTGCAAGTAACTACATATGTAAAAGGCAGTATATATGTGTGTTAGAGTATTTAAATGGCTATAAGTGAGAGTGTGTTATTGTGAGAGTGGCTGTATGGATGCGTGTGTGCTTGTATCAGTTATTGTATAAGAGCGTAAGAATGTGCTAGTATTTGTATGAGTAAGTGAGCTGGTGTGTGTATAACTGTATAGGTGAGTAAATGGGTGTGTGATTAATTTTTGCATGACTGACTAGGTGTGTGAGTACCTCTATGGATGAGTGGCGGTGTGTGAGTGTTTATATAGGTGTATGAGTGCATATGATAGTCCTGTACTGAGTGACTGTAAGTATGAGTGACTGTACAGGTGAGTGAGTGGATGTGTGTGTAGACCTAAGAATCAGTGAGTGGGTATGTAGTTTTTGGTGTTGGAGTGTCTATGGTTTTGAGAATGGCAGTCTGTAATTTAGAGTGGGTGTATCAAAAGTTATATTAGGGTGTGAGAAGATGCATGAAATTATCACATGGATGATGTCATCAGTGATGTCATTTGAGATGTCATCAGTGATGTCATCAGTGATGTCACTGACCATGTCATGAGTGATGTAATATGTGACGTCATCAGCAGTGCATTGCGGGCGCGAGTTATAGTTAGCTGAACTAACTATAACAGGGGAATTTCACGGGTTTTGTACGAGTGCAATGTCCAACTAACTATAACTGTCCCTAAAACCTATGGTTTTTTCAGTGAATTTCAAAGGTTTTTAAATGCTAATTTCTAACTATAATGTGTCTGAAACCTATGGTTTTTTCAGTGAATTTCAAAGGTTTTTTAAATGCTAATTTCTAACTATAACGTGCCTGAAACCTATGGTTTTTTCAGTGAATTTCAAAGGTTTTTTAAATGCTAATTTCTAACTATAACGTGCCTGAAACCTATGGTTTTTTCAGTGAATTTCAAAGGTTTTTTAAATGCTAATTTCTAACTATAACGTGCCTGAAACCTATGATTTTTTAAGTGAATTTCAAAGGTTTTTTAAATGCTAGTTTCTAACTATGCCAACAGAGGTAGGACATGTGAAGAAAGAAGAAAAAACGCACAGAAAGAAGCAAAAGATGTGCAGAAAGAACCAACAGAGGAGCAGAAAGAGGCCTTGTTGCAAAATCATCCTGTGCCCACAACTTTTTCAGACGGGTACTGGTGGTAACTGACTCTGACTAACCAGAGCCAGTGCGTGTTTGCACAGTGGTGAAGGGAGGGGGGGCCTGAGGTGACATGTGTGCAAACGCGCCCCATGGCGCGTTTTAAGTTGCGGGATTAAGTCCCCTTGAATCCTGAGGGTTCCTGGGGCCCAACTAGCCCCCCAGGTACCTACAGTTAGGACCATAGAGCTGAGTTGCAGAGAGGCGTTCCGAGGCCACGCACCTTTTTCACCTCTCTGCAATGCAACTCTGTTGTGCTTACTGAAGGTACCTGGTGGGCTAGTTGGCCCCCAGGATTCAAAGGAATTAACTCCCCAACTTAAAACGCACCACAGGGCGTGTTTGCGCACATGTCACCTGAGGCCCCGCCCTCCCTTCACCACTGTGCAAACGCGCCCCGTGGCGCGTTTTAAGTTGGGGGATTAGGTCACCTTGAATCCTGAGAGTCCCTGGGGCCCAACCAGCCCACCAGGTACTTCCAGTAAGCATCACAGGCCTGCGTTGCAACGCCTGTAACAAATTGTGCAGTTGTGTTTAGGTAGTGAAGAGGGTCGTGCTGGGGGTAGTGTTTTAGGGTTTAGGGTAGTGCAGTGGTGTTTGTGTAGTGTAGAGGGTCATGCTGGGGGTAGATTTAGGGTTTAGGGTAGCACAGTGGTGTTTGGGTAGTGTAGGTGGTCATGCTGGGGGTAGATGTAGGGTTTAGGGTAGTGCAGTGGTGTTTGTGTAGTGTAGGGGGTCATGCTGGGGGTAGATTTAGGGTTTAGGGTAGTGCAGTGGTGTTTGGGTAGTGTAGGGAGTCGTCCTGGGGGAGTGTTTTAGGGTTTAGGGTAGTACAGTGGTGTTTGGGTAGTGTAGGGGGTCGTGCTGGGGTTAGTGTTTTAGGGTTTAGGGTAGTGCAGTGGTGTTTGGGTAGTGTAGGGGGTCGTGCTGGGGGGAGTGTTTTAGGGTTTAGGGCAGTGCAGTGGTGTTCGGGTAGTGTAGGGGGTCGTGCTGGGGGAGTGTTTTAGGGTTTAGGGCAGTGCAGTCGTGTTCGGGTAGTGTAGGGGGTCGTGCTGCGGGGAGTATTTTAGGGTTTAGGGTAGTGCAGTGGTGTTCGGGTAGTGTAGGGGGTCATGCTGGGGGGAGTGTTCTAGGGTTTAGGGCAGTGCAGTGGTGTTCGGGTAGTGTAGGGGGTCGTGCTGGGGGGAGTGTTCTAGGGTTTAGGGCAGTGCAGTGGTGTTCGGGCAGTGTAGGGCGTTGTGCTGGGGGTGGTGTTTTAGGGTTTAGGGCAGTGCAGTGGTGTTCGGGCAGTGTAGGGGGTCGTGCTGGGGGTGGTGTTTCAGGGTTTAGGGCAGTGCAGTGGTGTTCAGGCAGTGTAGGGGGTCGTGCAGGGGGTGGTGTTTCAGGGTTTAGGGCAGTGCAGTGGTGTTCGGGCAGTGTAGGGGGTCGTGCAGGGGTGGTGTTTTAGGGTTTAGGGCAGTGGTGCTCGGGCAGTGTAGGGGGTCATGCTGGGGTGGTGTTTCAGGGTTTGGGGCAGTGCAGTGGTGTTCGAGCAGTAAAGGGGGTCATGCTGGGGGTGGTGTTTCAGGGTTTAGGGCAGTGCAGTGGTGTTCGGGCAGTGTAGGGGGTGGTGCAGGGGGTGGTGTTTCAGGGTTTAGGGCAGTGCAGTGGTGTTCGGGCAGTGTAGGGGGTCGTGCAGGGGTGGTGTTTCAGGGTTTAGGGCAGTGCAGTGGTGTTCGGGCAGTGTAGGGGGCGGTGCAGGGGTGGTGTTTCAGGGTTTAGGGCAGTACAGTGGTGTTCGGGCATTGTAGGGGGTGGTGCTGGGGCTGGTGTTTCAGGGTTTAGGGCAGTGCAGTGGTGTTCGGGCAGTGTAGGGGGTGGTGCTGGGGCTGGTGTTTCAGGGCAGTGGTGTTCGGGCAGTGTAGGGGGTCGTGCTGGGGCTGGTGTTTCAGGGTTTAGGGCAGTGCAGTGGTGTTCGGGCAGTGTAGGGGGTCTTGCTGGGGCTGTTGTTTCAGAGTCTAGGGCAATGCAGTGGTGTTCGGGCAGTGTAGGGGGTCTTGCTGGGGCTGGTGTTTCAGGGTTTAGGACAGTGCAGTGGTGTTAGGGCAGTGTAGGGGGTCGTGCTGGGGCTGGTGTTTCAAGGTTTAGGGCAGTGCAGTGGTGTTCGGGCAGTGTAGGGGGTCGTGCTGGGGCTGGTGTTTCAGGGTTTAGGGCAGAGCAATGGTGCTCAGGCAGTGTAGGGTGTTGTGCTGGGGGTGATGTTTCAGGGTTTAGGGCAGTGCAGTGGTGTTCGGGCAGTGTAGGGGGTCTTGCTGGGGGTAGTGTTTCAGGGTTTAGGGCAGTGCAGTGGTGTTCGGGCAGTGTAGGGGGTCATGCTGGGGGTGGTGTTTCAGGGTTTAGGGCAGTGCAGTGGTGTTCGGGCAGTGTAGGGGGTCGTGAAGGGGTGGTGTTTCAGGGTTTAGGGCAGTGCAGTGGTGTTCGGGCAGTGTAGGGGGTCGTGCTGGGGGTAGTGTTTTAGGGTTTAGGGTAGTGCAGTGGTGCTTGTGTAGTGTAGGGGGTCGTGCTGGGGGTAGTGTTTTAGGGTTTAGGGTAGTGCAGTGGTGTTTGTGTAGTGTAGGGGTCATGTTTTAGGGTAGTGCAGTGGTGTTTGGGTAGTGTAGGGGGTCATGCTGGGGGTAGTGTTTTAGGATTTAGGTTAGTGCAGTGGTGTTTGGGTAGTGTAGAGGGTCGTGCTGGGGTAGTGTTTTAGGGTTTAGGGTAGTGCAGTGGTGTTTGTGTAGTGTAGGGGGTCGTGCTGGGGGTAGGGTTTTAGGGTTTAGGGTAGTGCAGTGGTGCTTGTGTAGTGTAGGGGGTCGTGCTGGGGGTAGTGTTTTAGGGTTTAGGGTAGTGCAGTGGTGTTTGTGTAGTGTAGGGGGTCATGTTTTAGGGTAGTGCAGTGGTGTTTGGGTAGTGTAGGGGGTCATGCTGGGGGTAGTGTTTTAGGATTTAGGTTAGTGCAGTGGTGTTTGGGTAGTGTAGGGGGTCGTGCTGGGGGTAGTGTTTTAGGGTTTAGGGTAGTGCAGTGGTGTTTGTGTAGTGTAGGGGGTCATGTTTTAGGGTAGTGCAGTGGTGTTTGGGTAGTGTAGGGGGTCATGCTGGGGGTAGTGTTTTAGGATTTAGGTTAGTGCAGTGGTGTTTGGGTAGTGTAGGGGTCGTGCTCGGGTAGTGTTTTAGGGTTTAGGGTAGTGCAGTGGTGTTTGTGTGGTGTAGGGGGTCGTGCTGGGGGTAGTGTTTTAGGGTTTGGGTAGTGCAGTGGTGCTTGTGTAGTGTAGGGGTTCGTGCTGGGGGTAGTGTTTTAGGGTTTAGGGTAGTGCAGTGGTGTTTGTGTAGTGTAGGGGGTCATGTTTTAGGGTAGTGCAGTGTTGTTTGGGTAGTGTAGGGGGTCGTGCTGGTGGTAGTGTTTTAGGATTTAGGTTAGTGCAGTGGTGTTTGGGTAGTGTAGGGGGTCGTGCTGGGGGTAGTGTTTTAGGGTTTAGGATAGTGCAGTGGTGCTTGTGTAGTGTAGGGGGTCGTGCTGGGGTAGTGTTTTAGGGTTTAAGGTAGTGCAGTGGTGTTTTTGTAGTGTAGGGGGTCATGTTTTAAGATGCAATGCTCCAATACCTGACCAGTCTGCACTACATAAAACTGCAAAAAAACTAAAAATAAAAAGTGTTTTGCACACTTTTGTCATTGGGCTATATGTGGGCTACATCTGGGTAATATTTGTGCTACATTTGGGCTCTTTTTTCACTGGTGGCCATCTTGGAAGACTTCTTTGTTATGAAGTTTCCTCATTTCTTCATTTACTGCAGTCTCCTCAGTAGGAAATGCTTTCAGTTTTTTACTTTGATTCCATCAAGAAGGCATTCAGATGTGTCTCACATCTGCCATAAATTCAGAATGTTAGCACTCTAGTTGCTCATTAGATCACTGGAGTAAAGCTACTGCTCACCAGGGAGTTAACTGGTAGTCTGCTGCTGGTATTGAAAGTGATTGTTTCAGTCTGCATGTCAGAATTTTCTAATGAAATAGAAGAGGATTTGAGATCTCACTTAAAACATGCCCTAATTTTTCTTTCTGCAGCACTAACCATAATTTCTATTTAAAAAAGAACCCCTCATTTTGTTCCTTTTTAAATTAAATGTTTTAAGTGTTACCGGTTTATTCCAATCAAGATGGCTTCAGGTGTGCCATACTTTTGTCATAAGTAAGGCTGTTAGCGCTCTAGTTGTTCTTTAGAACACTCAGGGAAGCTGCAGTAGAACACAAAGGCATCAACTGGCAGGCTGCTCCTGTTGAAATATAACAGGAAGATATTTGAGATCACACTTGAAATATGTCCTAATTTTTCTTTCTACAGCACTAACCATAATTTCTATGACAAAATGAACCCCATCATTTTGTTCCTTTTTAAATTAAATGTTTTAAGTGTTACCAGTTTATTCCAATCAAGATGGCTTCAGGTGTGCCATACTTTTGTCATAAGTAAGGCTGTTAGCACTCTAGTTGTTCTTTAGAACACTCTGGGAAGCTGCAGTAGAACACAAAGGCATCAACTGGCAGGCTGCTCCTGTTGAAATATAACAGGAAGATATTTGAGATCACACTTGAAACATGTCCTAATTTTTCTTTCTACAGCACTAACCATAATTTCTATGACAAAATGAACCCCATCATTTTGTTCCTTTTTAAATTAAATGTTTTAAGTGTTACCAGTTTATTCCAATCAAGATGGCTTCAGGTGTGCCATACTTTTGTCATAAGTAAGGCTGTTAGCACTCTAGTTGTTCTTTAGAACACTCTGGGAAGCTGCAGTAGAACACAAAGGAATCAACTGACAGTCTCTGCCCTTGTTGGATGTACATGTTTTACTGAGAATGTCAGACTTCATTCTCACATGAGTGAGAAAGATAATGTGAATTTACAGAAAATATGCTCTCATTTTAGCTTCTGGAGCACCTTCCAAACCTCCATGGGACAAGCATGAGAAAATAGTGTTCTCTCAAACATGATTCATGATATCCCAGCAGAAGGTTTTTCACATGGTAAAATCACCTTGGAATACACCACAATTCCTAAAATTAGTATGGTACCGTCAACAAATAAATTCTAATGTAACTAAAGCCTGTTATCACCCTTTATAGTTCTCCTTTTGGTGACCCTCAAAATCTTCTATTCACTACAATGCATTTCAATGAGGTACTATCATTTATATTGGTCCCAAGATGGCTGCCAGAAATTCCAGGATGAAGTGCTGACAGCCAATCAGATCTCACGATGACATGTGTGGTTAGACTCCGCCCAGATATATATGTGACTTTACTTTTGATTTTCTCAGGAACTACTGAACGGATTTACACCATTTAAGCAAAAGGCACGACACTGAACCAAGGGCTACCTCTTTGCCAAATTTGGTGTAATTCCGTTCAGCAGTTCGGGTTGTAGCTGCGACTAAAGGTTCCTATGGAAAAATGAATGGGGAAAACACGTTTTGGGACCCCCTTTTTCTCGGCCCCCGCTTGACGTATCACCCCGAGACTTTCAGGATAGGAGTGGACCGGAGCGCCCCAACAAGTTGGAAACTTTCGCGAAGATTCGTTAACCGGCGCCAACGTTATTTCAAATAGAATGTCGCGGATTTCCTATGGATAATAGGTTTTAACTATAACTATCTACTGGCGACCGCCAGTAGATAATATATATATATATATATATATATATTCACTGAAAAAACCATAGGTTTCAGGGACGTTATAGTTAGAAATGAGCATTTAAAAAAACTTTGAAATTCACTGAAAAAACCATATGTTTCAGGGACGTTATAGTTAGAAATTAGCATTTAAAAAAACCATAGAAATTCACTGAAAAAAACATAGGTTTCAGGGACGTTATAGTTAGTTGGACATTTCACTTGTACAAAACCAGAGAAATTTGACCGTTATAGTAAGTTGAGCTAACTATAACTCGCGCCCCTGCAATGCACTGCTGATGACGTCACATATTACATCATTCATGACATGGTCAGTGACATCACTGATGACATCACTGATGACATCTCAAATGACATCACTGATGACATCATCCAGTGACTGTGTGTTTCTGTAAAGTTTAAATATGTTTTATATATATATGCCAAGGTGTATTGAAGAATGAGTGGGTGTATAAGTGTCTGAATGGATGATTTAATAGATGCGTGACTGACTGTATAAGTGAGTGATTAAACGTGTCTTACTGAATGCATGGTTTAGTGGCTAAACTGTGTGAATGTCTGTATCAGTCTGTTGGTTGGTGTGTAAGCGGCTGCATGGGTTGGTGAGTAGCTACATGAGTGTCTATATGGGTTATTGATTGGTTGGCTGAGTATCTGTATGGGTGCCTGAGTGTCTGTGTGAGTGGGTGGAGGGTGTGTGACTCTGTGCATAGATGTGTGAGTGGGTGATTCACTGGGTTTATGGGTTCAAGAGTGCATCTGTGAAGGGCTGTATGGGTGGGTGAATGTGGGTATCTGTGTATTGGTGAGTGAATGGTTGTCTCAGTGGTACATGTGTGAGTAACTACATATGTGAAAGGCAGTATATGTGAGTGTTGGAGTATATAAATGGCTATATGTGAGAGTGAGTGATTGTGAGAGTGGCTGTATGGATGAGTGTGTACTTGTGTGAGAAGTTGGCCTGGTATATGGTGTTCACTAATTAAAGTGGACACCTTGCACCAGAACAATTCGACTCTTATGGTAGATAGGTTTAAGACAACCTTTATAGAAAGCTATCCTAGTGGTAGCTGTGGAGAGCAGCCTTCAGGCTAAGTCTTGAAGGAATGTAAAGCAGCTTGTTTTACCACACAATCTCTTGAATCACCAAATGAAAAGACACCACACAGGTATATATATCAAATATATATGTATTTATTAATAAACACTCTCTACTAATCTCTTTATGAGATTAGAAGTCAGGAACATATGTACAAGTCAAATGTTATCACAATAAGTTTAGCACAATCGAATATCACAATCTTAGTTTGCTAGACCTAGGTCTAGGGCATCTAGAATTGAGGGACCCCCAAGAACCACCCCAGGTAGTTGTAGGAGACCCACAGGGGACGGACGCGGTGACCTGGCACCGGTGCGAGTCCTGTGCGAGTCTATGCACTCAGACGCGATTGAGATATCAATGTTAGAGGTCCCTTGCGTGTTCGAGGCGAACACACCGATCGGTCCTTGTACGAGTCGAAGGACGCGGTCACAGATAGAGATGCAAGGGAGATGGACGCGCTGTGTCTAACACAGACGCGAACCTTGTGCGAGTCAGTGCAATGGAGATCTCAGAGTTACAGGCCCTTTCTGTGTTCGAGGCGAACACCGATCGGACTCAGTACGAGTTGAAGGATACAGTTTTAGATAGTGTTACAAAGGAGATGGACGCGGTGTGTCTAACACAGACGCGAACCCTGTACGAGTCAGCGCAATTGTCGCACTTAGAAAGTTAGAGTTTTAGGACACTTCTAGGGAGGCTACAAGCAAGTCACTTACAGGGTAAGTAGTTCTAGGGCCCACACCCACAGGAGCACTGTAGTGCTGAAGTTACCTCACCCAGGGGAGCCGGGTGCATAGGTGTTCTTTGGTGTCGGGTCGCGGCGTCGTTTTCAATGGGAGCCAGTGAAGACTTGCTGCTTGCGGCGACAGGAGAAGTGTCCGGAGGAATCCGAGCCTGGATTTAGAAGATGGAAGACCTGAAAGCAGAGGGGACAGTGTTCAAAGTCACTTGGCAGTGACTCGGGGCAAGGAAGATGGATGCCCACCGTCGTTGCAAGATTCAGGTCGTTCGCGGTTGCCTTGACTCTTCAGCCACGAGGTCCAGGAGGCGTCGATGACAACCAGGAGCTGGATTCGGTGTGTCCCACAATGTCTGCAGCTTACTGCGGTGTCGGCAACTTTATCGGAGCCAACAAGCCTTGGTAACAGCAAGTCTTGGGGAAAGTGTGAAGAGGCAATGGTGCAAACCAGCAAGGTCTGGGGGACTCACCCAGCGAGGGTAAGTCAGGGCAGGCCTGGAGCAACCAGGGAAGCCCTTTGGTTTCTTTAGAAAGTCTTCTGGGGACCCACAAGCTGGCTGGCAAGGGATTGCGAAGACGCCTCGGGAGGATTCACTCACAGTGGCCCATGGTCACTCGGGATGTGGTAGGCCTCTGATCATAGGAGGGATTCCTGCTGGAGGCGGGGACCACACGTGGTCCAAAGCACAAGTTCGTAGAACATTGTAAAGGGATTGCACTCGACAATAGTACACGGTACCCAGGGGTCGTGGTTCCTCGTTACTCTTGGGGTCCACTGGCCTCAGCTTCACTGGGGACTCACGATGGCCTTTGAGAAGTCAGGAAATCCACTTCTTGGGCTGCAGGAACTTTGGACTCCGGCGGGAGTGGCATAGTTTGCGACTGTTGTTTGTAGTTTTTGGTGCCTGCCAAGCAGGGGAGTCACTCCTTGACTCCAAGGGAGATTCTTCAGTCTTCCAAAGGTAGTGGAACGTCAAAGGTCCGGGATTCTTCTTCAGAGCGTCGTCCAGGGAAATCTAAGGTGCAATGCACAGGTTCCCCCTCTTATACTAAAAGAAAGGGAGGGACTAGGTCTATGACCCTACCTATGGGAGGGTCAGGGGAGTGGGTGGCTACACCCACTTCCCTTTGTCCAGTTTCACGCCAGAGCATGGACAGGTAGCCCCTGAGCCGGTTTGAACTGGCATATGCACAGAGGAGCCTTCTGCTCCCCCAGTGCAGGACTTCAAAGCACTCTAAGAGTGCACCCACCCAACCCCAATACACTAAACCCTGTCTGGGAGGTGGTCACACCCCCTTGGGACAGGATATCTATTGTTGGGCTTCCTCCACTGCGTGTGTTGGTCATCAGCAGGAGGGCAGCCCAGTGTCTGTGACTGGTGGCATCCATTTTGTGATGCCAGGGCTCTGCAGGATTCTACCGCGTTTCCACAGTAGGTACATGTCTATCCCTCTAGAAGGGTGGAATGCTACCCCCGCCGCCAGGACTGGCGGGGGGTAGTATTCCAAGGTGTTTGACACCAAACACGACATGTTTCGATGCAGCCATTCCAAAGTTAGCATTTTACCGCGAGGATATAATGCACTTAAAAGTATATGGTTTAACCGCATCCACAAACAGCACCAGAGAATGGACTCTGAGAGCTGCAGAGGGGCCCTGCTCAGGCAGAGGCACCCCCTCACATAGAAGCCAAGCACCCTGCCCTCAGGATTGATAGGGCCTGCCTTAGTGGTGACTGATAGGGTTATATGTGTGTGTAGGAGAGATATAGGTAACCTATATCTCAGTGAGGGGTGCTAGCACTTCCTCACTCAGGCTGCAGTAGCAGGCCTGTGGTGTCAGATTTAGTCTGCTTCCCAGGGGTGGCATAATACATGCTGCAGCCCCTGGTAGGCCTGTGAAGTACCTATGCCCTTGGTACCTAAGGTACCATATACCAGGGACTCATAAGGTACCACAGTATCCAATCACTAGTGCACCTAGAGTGCACTCCAAATCGTTTAAAGAGAAAGCAGATAGGCTGGGGACCTGAATAGCAGGTTCCCAGCCAAACTAAGTCAAAAACCAACAAAGCACCAGGAAAAAAGTGGGGGCAACCATGTAGTCAGATTCCACCTTCCTACATAACCCCCCAAACGAAAGGAGATGAGGCTAACCTTGTCCAGGTGAGCCTGTATTTACTGAGTGGCCATATAAGGAAGTACCTGCACTAGCATGGTTACCCCCTGTCTTATGGTCCACTAAGTTATCCCTCACCCTAAGGGTATGAGAGGGTCTCCACCATGGGGAATTACTACCTGTGGGGTGTTTTGGTAAAGGACAAGGCTGATGAGGTGTCTGAGCAGGGAAGTGAGACCCTAGGGAAGTTGGTCTCAGTTTCCTCAGATCACTGGTCACCATGTATGCCTGTCTTTCCATGACTGAGCTGCACTTTGCTCTAAGTGTCAACCTTTGACTGCCTACAGCTGGGGGTTGGGTCCCTTTGGGTGGAACACTATAGGGACATGGCAGGTCTGGAACCTTTTGGTTCCAGGTTTGCCCTTGCCTAACAGAGTCCTTCTGGGGAAGGTCCCTACACAAAGGTATGGGGGATCCATCAGTGTGTGGAGGAATTTTCACCTGGCTAGGGCTACTAGACTGGGTGCCCCTAATCTGCTGATGGGGGGGTTCCTCTGGACAGGGGGCCCTGTGGGGTCCACTGACGTCCCTGACCTCTGCAGCCCTGGGCTGACTGAGGCAGGGTAGAGAGGGGCAGGTTACCTGCTCCAGACTGGGTACCACCTTGGAAGGGTCCTCTCCCATCAGGGGTGGGGCCAGGCCAGGCCTGACTACCTCTGGGGCAGTTCCTTCACTAGGGGTAGGATCAGTTCCCTGAGGAGGCTGACCCTTACCTGCTGTCTGGGGGAAGGAGACTTTTCTTCAACCCCTGTGCTCTCTTTTGGGGGAGAGTGGGCCATTCTTCCAGGCTCCATCTCTCCAGCATTTCCCTGGGCTGGGGCTGTGGCCATCACAGCCCCACTAGCTTTTTCAGGGACGCCTAGCATCTTCAGATGGGTTTGGTGTTCAACTTCAGCCCAGGCTGAAATTTCCAGATCATTGCCCATCAGGCAATCTACAGGCAAGTTGGGGGACACTGCCACTCTTTTTGGGCCTGTGACCCCCTCCCAGCTGAGATTGACTATGGCCATGGGGTGAACTGTCCTGACACCATCAATGTTGGTCACCTGGTACTTAAACTCAGGTAAAAGCTGGTGAGGGGGACTAGTTTCCCTGCCACCATGGTGACACTAGCCCCTGTGTCCCTGAATGCCACAGCCTTCTGACCATTAATCATTGGCTCCAGTCTGTACCTGCCCAATGCAATGGGACCCATGGTAAAGGTGGCAAATCCTATACCACCATCAGAGTCTGAGGAGTCTGTTGAGGGGGACCTGTCTAAACTAGGGCCCACCTCTGTTCCCCTTGCAAAAGCACCTAACTTTTTGGGTGCACTACTCCCAACTGGAGGATTACTACTGGTAGTACCAGGAGGGGTGGTAGTAATAGCTGGAGGAACAGTTTCTTTATTGCCAATCCTGGGGCAACTGGGATCAGTTTTCCAGTGTCCAGGCTTTTTACAGACATGGCAATATCGTTTCTTTTCAGGAGAGGAAGGAGTTTGGGACCCACCCCCAGAAGAGGACTTTTGGGGCCCTGTAGTGGACTTATCCTTAGATTTATCCCCACCTTTCTCTTGGGACTTGGTAGAATCTTTCTTCTGGTCACCACCCTGATTCTTAGGCCTCACCCTGGTTCTGACCCATTTGTCTGCCTTCTTTCCCAATTCTTGGGGAGAGGTCAGATCAGAGTCCACCAGGTACTGGTGCAAAAGCTGGTTTTGACAGTTATTAAATATCTGCTCCCTCATAATCAAATTGTACAATCCTTTGAGATCAGTAACCCTACTGCCAACCAGCCAACCCTCCAGAGCCTTGGTTGCACAATCTACAAAGTCAGTCCAGTCCTGAGTCTGTGCCTTCTGGGTGTCTCTGAACTTCAACCTGTACTGCTCAGTGGTTAAGCCAAACCCATCTATCAGTGCACTCTTCAGGACTTCATAGTTATCAGCATCCTCTTCTCTAACAGTGAGGAGCTTGTCTCTACCTTTATCTGAAAAGGAGAACCACAAGATTGCTGCCCACTGCTTTTGGGGGACCTGCTGTACTCTACAGGCCCTCTCCATAGCAGTTATCCACTTGTGGATATCATCCCCACTCTGGTAGGGAGGAACAACCTTGCTCAGGTTCCTATGGTCTGGAATAGATTCTCTGCCTCTAGGGACACTGTTGCTGCCACCAAGGGGTTCTAACCCCTCTCTTCTAGAAGCTCTCTGGATCTCCAGGGCTTCTCTATCCAGTGCCAACTGCTTGGTTCTGAGGGCAACTCTTGTTTCCTCATACTGCAGCAGTTTGCACATTCTTTCAGAGGAGGTCTCTCTTATGGGAAAGTATGAGTTCCTCTGGTGGACAAATTCTCTGCCAGAGTGATAAGAGTGCTCAGATTCCCTGGAAGGGGACCTATGCCTCTCCTCCACTCTGTCAGCTCTCTTAGGGAGAATTCCTCTGTCCTTTTCAGGCCCCTTGAGGCCTGGCCCTTCAATCACAGAGTCCTGGTCATTCTGATTTTCATCATCTGACCCAGATACTGTAATTGACCCACCCACTGATTCAGACCCATTAGCTCCTAGAGCCAATCTAAGATCATCTGCTGTCAGCAGATCTATCAGGTGTAGGGTTGAGGGACTCTGTCCTAGCCTCAGGTGTCTTTCAACACACATGGCTCTCAAGTCAGAGAAAGCCATGTCCTTATACTGAGGCTGAGTGGATCCACTGGTTCCACCCTTTAAGGACATTCTAGTGTTGTGCAGTGTTGTACTACCTACACTAGTTTGTGGCCTACTGATACTAGCTTGAGCTGTAGAAAGGGTGTGCTATCCCTTGGCACACAGCTCTAAGTTCAGTAGAACTTATTGACACTAAGCTTGACTTTATATGTACCTTAAGTACCTATAGTGGTTTTCAGTTAGTAATTCAAATAGAGATTTTCTGGTAAAACAATAGCAAGCTGGAATCCCACACGCTGCCCACCAATGTGAGAAGTTGGCCTGGTATATGGTGTTCACTAATTAAAGTGGACACCTTGCACCAGAACAATTCGACTCTTATGGTAGATAGGTTTAAGACAACCTTTATAGAAAGCTATCCTAGTGGTAGCTGTGGAGAGCAGCCTTCAGGCTAAGTCTTGAAGGAATGTAAAGCAGCTTGTTTTACCACACAATCTCTTGAATCACCAAATGAAAAGACACCACACAGGTATATATATCAAATATATATGTATTTATTAATAAACACTCTCTACTAATCTCTTTATGAGATTAGAAGTCAGGAACATATGTACAAGTCAAATGTTATCACAATAAGTTTAGCACAATCGAATATCACAATCTTAGTTTGCTAGACCTAGGTCTAGGGCATCTAGAATCGAGGGACCCCCAAGAACCACCCCAGGTAGTTGTAGGAGACCCACAGGGGACGGACGCGGTGACCTGGCACCGGTGCGAGTCCTGTGCGAGTCTATGCACTCAGACGCGATTGAGATATCAATGTTAGAGGTCCCTTGCGTGTTCGAGGCGAACACACCGATCGGTCCTTGTACGAGTCGAAGGACGCGGTCACAGATAGAGATGCAAGGGAGATGGACGCGCTGTGTCTAACACAGACGCGAACCTTGTGCGAGTCAGTGCAATGGAGATCTCAGAGTTACAGGCCCTTTGTGTGTTCGAGGCGAACACCGATCGGACTCAGTACGAGTCGAAGGATACAGTTTTAGATAGTGTTACAAAGGAGATGGACGCGGTGTGTCTAACACAGACGCGAACCCTGTACGAGTCAGCGCAATTGTCGCACTTAGAAAGTTAGAGTTTTAGGACACTTCTAGGGAAGCTACAAGCAAGTCACTTACAGGGTAAGTAGTTCTAGGGCCCACACCCACAGGAGCACCGTAGTGCTGAAGTTACCTCACCCAGGGGAGCCGGGTGCATAGGTGTTCTTTGGTGTCGGGTCGCGGCGTCGTTTTCAATGGGAGCCAGTGAAGACTTGCTGCTTGCGGCGACAGGAGAAGTGTCCGGAGGAATCCAAGCCTGGATTCGGAAGATGGAAGACCTGAAAGCAGAGGGGACAGTGTTCAAAGTCACTTGGCAGTGACTCGGGGCAAGGAAGATGGATGCCCACCGTCGTTGCAAGATTCAGGTCATTCATTGTTGCCTTGACTCTTCAGCCACGAGGTCCAGGAGGTGTCGACGATGACCAGGAGCTGGATTCGGCGTGTCCCACGATGTCTGCAGCTTACTGCGGTATCGGCGACTTGATCGGAGCCAACAAGCCTTGGTAACAGAAAGTCTTGGGGAAAGTGTGAAGAGGCAATGGCGTAGACCAGCAAAGTCTGGGGGACTCACCCAGTGAGGGTAAGTCAGGGCAGGCCTGGAGCAACCAGGGGAGCCCTTTGGTTTCTTTAGAAAGTCTTCTGGGGACCCACAAGCCGGCTGGCAAGGGATCGCGAAGACACCTCGGGAGGATTCACTCACAGGGGCCCACGGTCACTCGGGACATGGTAGGCCTCTGATCTTAGGAGGGATTCCTGCTGGAGGTGGGGACCATACGTGGTCCAAAGCACAAGTTCATGGAATGTTGTGAAGGGGTTGCACTCGACAATAGTGCACGGTACACAGGGGTCGCGGTTCCTCGTTACTCTTGGGGTCCACTGGCCTCAGCTTTGCTGGGGACTCACGATGGCCTTTGACAAGTCAGGAAATCCACTTCTTGGGCTGCAGGGACTTTGGACTCCGGCGGGAGCGGCATAGTTTGCGACCGTCATTTGTAGTTTTTGGTGCCTGCCAAGCAGGGGAGTCACTCCTTGACTCCAAGGGAGATTCTTCAGTCTTCCAAAGGTAGTGGAACGTTGAAGGTCCGGGATTCTTCTTCAGAGCGTCGTCCAGGGAAATCTAGGGTGCAATGCACAGGTTCCCCCTCTTATACTAAAAGAAAGGGAGGGACTAGCTCTATGACCCTACCTATGGGAGGGTCAGGGAGTGGGTGGCTACACCCACTTCCCTTTGTCCAGTTTCGCGCCAGAGCAGGGACAGGTAGCCCCTGAGCCGGTTTGAACTGGCATATGCACAGAGGAGCCTTCTGCTCCCCCAGTGCAGGACTTCAAAGCACTCTAAGAGTGCACCCACCCAGCCCCAATACACTAAACCCTGTCTGGGAGGTGGTCACACCCCTTGGGACAGGATATCTATTGTTGGGCTTCCTCCACTGCGAGTGTTGGTCATCAGCAGGAGGGCAGCCCAGTGTCTGTGACTGGTGGCATCCATTTTGTGATGCCAGGGCTCTGCAGGATTCTACCGCGTTTCCACAGTAGGTACATGTCTATCCCTCTAGAAGGGTGGAATGCTACCCCCGCCGCCAGGACTGGCGGGGTAGTATTCCAAGGTGTTTGACACCAAACACGACATGTTTCGATGCAGCCATTCCAAAGTTAGCATTTTACCGCGAGGATATAATGCACTTAAAAGTATATGGTTTCACCGCATCCACAAACAGCACCAGAGAATGGACTCTGAGAGCTGCAGAGGGGCCTTGCTCAGGCAGATGCACCCCCTCACATAGAAGCCAAGCACCCTGCCCTCAGGATTGATAGGGCCTGCCTTAGGGGTGACTGATAGGGTTATATGTGTGTGTAGGAGAGATATAGGTAACCTATACCTCAGTGAGGGGTGCTAGCACTTCCTCACTCAGGCTGCAGTAGCAGGCCTGTGGTGTCAGATTTAGTCTGCTTCCCAGGGGTGGCATAATACATGCTGCAGCCCCTGGTAGGCCTGTGAAGTACCTATGCCCTTGGTACCTAAGGTACCATATACTAGGGACTCATAAGGTACCACAGTATCCAATCACTAGTGCACCTAGAGTGCACTCCAAATCGTTTAAAGAGAAAGCAGATAGGCTGGGGACCTGAATAGCAGGTTCCCAGCCAAACTAAGTCAAAAACCAACAAAACACCAGGAAAAAAGTGGGGGCAACCATGTAGTCAGATTCCACCTTCCTACAGCTTGTATCAGTGACTGTATAAGAGAGTAATTATGTGTTAGTATCTGTATGAATAAGTGAGGTGGTGTGTGTATAACTGTATAGGTGAGTAAATGCGAGTGTGATTGATTCTTTGCATGACTGACTAGGTGTATGAGTAACTCTATGGATGAGTGGCGGTGTGTGAGTGTCTGTATAGGTGTATGAGTGCATATGATAGGTCTGTATTGATGAGTGACTGCATGTATGAGTGACTGTATGGGTGAATGAGTGGATGTGTGTGTAGACCTAGGAATCAGCGAGTGGGTATGTAGTAACTGGTATTGGTGTGTCTATGGTTTCGAAAATGGTAGTCTGTATTTTAGAGTGGGTGTATCAAAGTTTATATTAGGGTGTGAGGAGGTGCATCAGATTATCACATGGATGATGTCATCAGTGATGTCATTTGAGATGTCATCAGTGATGTCATCAGTGATGTCACTGACCATGTCATGAATGATGTAATATGTGACGTCATCAGCAGTGCATTGCGGGGGTGCGAGTTATAGTTAGCTCAACTTACTATAACGGCCAAATTTCTCTGGTTTTGTACGAGTGAAATGTCCAACTAACTATAACGTCCCTGAAACCTGTGTTTTTTTCAGTGAATTTCTAGGGTTTTTTAAATGCTAATTTCTAACTATAATGTCCCTGAAACCTATGGTTTTTTCAGTGAATTTCAAAGGTTTTTTAAATACTAATTTCTAACTATAATGTCCCTGAAACCTATGGTTTTTTCAGTGAATTTGTAAGGTTTTTTAAATGAAAAATTCTAACTATAACGCCCCTGAAACCTGTGGTTTTTTCTGTGAATTTCTAAGGTTTTTTAAATGCTAATTTCTAACTATGCCTACAGAGGTAGGACATGTGCAGAAGGAGGAAGAAAGGCGCAGAAAGAAGCAAGAGAAATGCAAAATAGGCAACAGAAGTCCAGAAAGAGGAAGAAAGGTGCAGAAAGAAGCAAGAGATATGCAGAAAGAATCAACAGAGGTGCAGAAAGAGGCCTTGTTGCAAAGTCATCCTGTGCCCTGGGCACCCCCAACTTTTGCTGACTCTTACTGGTGGTAACTGACTCTGACTGACCCTGGGCTCTACCTAACCAGGCCCAGAGCCAGTGCTATGCTGAAAGACACTTAGAATACAGTGAAAATACCTACATACACTAGGGTACACTATGGGTTGGGGTACCCCTGTGATTGGCATGACCTCCCCTGTAAGGCCCCAGTACATAATAGGGCACGGGGATTAAAACTACCTCTAAGTCCCTAGCATATAATAGGGCATGGCAGTTTAGAGACCAGAAGCCCTTTTCTGCACTTGCATGTGTGCACTGCTGAGCCTGAGGTCAGTTTAAAAGTAGCCCTGTGTGTGCAGAAAGAGGCAAGAGAGGTGCAGAAAGAGGCAAGAGAGGTGCAGAAAGAGGGAAGAAGGGTGTAGAAAGAGGCAAGAGAGGTGCAGAAAGAAGCAAAAGAGGTGCAGAAAGAAGCAAGAGATGTGCAGAAAGAGGCAAGAGGGGTGCATAAAAAAGCAAGAGAGATGCAGAAAAAAGCAAGGGAAGTGCACAAAGACCCAATGGAGGTGCAAAAAGAGGCAAGAGGAATGCAGATAGAGGTAGGAGAGGTGCAAAAAGAGGCAACAGAGGTACAGAAGGAGGCAAGAGAACTGCACAAAGAGGCAAGAGAGTTGCAGAAACAGACAAAAGAGGTGCAGAAAGAGGGAACAGGGGTGCAGACAGAGGTAAGAGAATAACAGAAAGAGGGAAGAAGGATGCAGAAAGAGGCAAGAGAGGTGCAGAAAGAAGCAAGAGCAGTGCAGCAAGAGGCAAGAGAGGTGCAGAAAGAGGAGGGAAAAGTACAGAAAGAAGCAAAAGAGGTGCAGAAAGAGGCAAGAGGGGTGCAGAAAGAGGGAAGCGCAGTGCAGAAAGAACAAAGAGATGTGCAGAAAGAGGCAAGAGAGGTGCAGAAAGAGGCAAGAAAAGTGCAGAAAGAAGTAAAAGAGGTGCAGAAAGAGGCAAGAGAACTGTAGAAAAAGGCAAGAGATGTGCAGGAAGAGGCAGGTGAGGTACACAAAGATGCAAAAGGGGTACAGAAAGAGGTAAGAGGGGTGCAGAAAGAAGCAAGAGAAGTGCAGAAAGAAGCAACAGAGGTGCTGAAAGAGGCAAGATGGGTGCAGAAAGAGGCAAGAGAAGTGCTGAAAGAAGCAACAGAGGTGCAGAAACAGGCAAGAAATGTGCAGAAAGAGGGAACAGGGGTGCAGAAAGAGGTAAGACGGATACAGAAATTTGCAAGAGAGGTGCAGAAAGAAGCAAGAGAAGTGCAGAAAGAAGCAAGAGAGGTGGAGAAATAGGGAGGAGGGGGCAGAAAGGGGCAAGAGGGATGCAGAAATTTACAAAAGAGGTGCAGAAAGAATCAACAGAGGTGCAAAAAGAGGCAAGAGGGGTGAGGAAAGAGGTAGATGAGGTGCACAAAGAGGCAAGAGGGGTACAGAAAGAGGCAGGAGGGGTGCAGAAATAAGGAAGAGAAGTGCAGAAAGAGGCAAAAGAGGTGCAGAAACAGGCAGGAAAGGTGCAGAAAGAGGGAACAGGGGTGCAGAAAGAGGCAAGAGAGGTGCAGAAAGAGGGAACAGGGGTGCAGAAAGAGGCAAGAAGGGTGCAGAAAGAACCAAGTGAGATGCAGAAAGTGGCAACAGAGGTGCATAAAGACGCAAGAGAAGTGCAGAAACAAGCAAGAGAAGTGCAGAAAGAGGCAAGAGAATTGGTGAAAGAAGCAACAGAGGTGTAGAAAGAAGCAAGAGAAGTGCAGAAAGAAGCAAGTGAGGTGCAGAAACAGGCAAGAGAGGTGCAGAAAATGGCCAGAGAACTGCAGAAAGAGGCACGAGGTATGCAAAAAAGGGAAGCAGGGTGTAGAAAGAAGCAAGAAAATTGCAGAAAGAAGCAAGAGAAGTGCAGAACGAAGCAAGAGAGGTGCAGAAAGAGGGAAGACAAGTGCAGAAAGAGACAACAAGGGTGCAGAAAGAAGCAAGAGAGGTGCAGAAAGAGGAAAGAGGGGTGCAGAAAGAGGAGAGAGAAGTGCAGGAAGAAGCAAAAGAGGTGCAGAAAGAGGCAAGAGGGATGCAGAAAGAGGCAAGAGCAGTGCAGAAAGAACAAAGAGATGTGCAGAAAGAGGCAAGAGAGGAACAGAAAGAGGCAAGAGATGTACAGAAAAAGGGAAGAAGGGTGCAGAAAGAAGCAAGAGAAGTGCAGAAAGAGGCAAGAGAGTTGCAGAAACATGCAAAAGGGTGCAGAAAGAGGGAACGTGTGCAGACAGGGGCAAGAGAAGTGCAGAAAGAGGGAATAGGGGTACAGAAAGAGGCAAGAGGGATGCAGAAATTTGCAACAGAGGTGCAGAAAGATGCAAGAGCAGTGCAGAAAGAACCAACAGAGGCACAGAAAGAGGCAAGAGGGGTACAGAAAGAGGCAAGAAAAGTGCAGAAAGAAGCAAGAGAACTGTAGAAAAAGGCAAGAGAGGTACAGAAAGAGGCAGGAGAGGTGCACAAAGAGGCACAAGGGGTACAGAAAGAGGCAAGAGGGGTGCAGAAAGAAGCAACAGAGGTGCTGAAAGAGGCAAGAGGGGTGCAGAAAGAGGCAAGAGAAGTGCAGAAAGAAGCAACAGAGGTGCCGAAAGAGGCAAGAGGGGTGCAGAAACAGGCAAGAAAGGTGCAGAAAGAGGGAACAGGGGTGCAGAAAGAGGTAAGAGGGATACAGAAATTTGCAAGAGAGGTGCTGAAAGAAGCAAGAGCAGTGCAGAAAGAAGCTAGAGAAGTACAGAAAGAAGCAAGAGAGGTGGAGAAATAGGGAAGAGGGGTGCAGAAAGAGGCAAGAGCGATGCAGAAATTTGCAAAAGAGGTGCAGAAAGAAGCAAGAGCAGTGCGAAAAAAACAACAGATGTGCAAAAAGAGGCAAGAGGGGGGCAGAAAGAGGTAGGAGAGGTGCAGAAAATGGCAAGAGAACTGCAGAAAGAGGCACGAGGTATGCAAAAAAGGGAAGCAGGGTGCAGAAAGAAGCAAGAAAATTGCAGAAAGAAGCAAGAGAAGTGCAGAACGAAGCAAGAGAGGTGCAGAAAGAGGGAAGACAAGTGCAGAAAGAGACAACAAGGGTGCAGAAAGAAGCAAGAGAGGTGCAGAAAGAGGAGAGAGAAGTGCAGAAAGAAGCAAAAGAGGTGCAGAAAGAGGCAAGAGGGATGCAGAAAGAGGCAAGAGCAGTGCAGAAAGAACAAAGAGATGTGCACAAAGAGGCAAGAGAGGAACAGAAAGAGGCAAGAGATGTGCAGAAAAAGGGAAGAAGGGTGCAGAAAGAAGCAAGAGAAGTGCAGAAAGAGGCAAGAGAGTTGCAGAAACATGCAAAAGGGTGCAGAAAGAGGGAACGTGTGCAGACAGGGGCAAGAGAAGTGCAGAAAGAGGGAATAGGGGTACTGAAAGAGGCAAGAGGGATGCAGAAATTTGCAACAGAGGTGCAGAAAGATGCAAGAGCAGTGCAGAAAGAACCAACAGAGGCACAGAAAGAGGCAAGAGGGGTACAGAAAGAGGCAAGAAAAGTGCAGAAAGAAGCAAGAGAACTGTAGAAAAAGGCAAGAGAGGTACAGAAAGAGGCAGGAGAGGTGCACAAAGAGGCACAAGGGGTACAGAAAGAGGCAAGAGGGGTGCAGAAAGAAGCAACAGAGGTGCTGAAAGAGGCAAGAGGGGTGCAGAAAGAGGCAAGAGAAGTGCAGAAAGAAGCAACAGAGGTGCCGAAAGAGGCAAGAGAGGTGCAGAAACAGGCAAGAAAGGTGCAGAAAGAGGGAACAAGGGTGCAGAAAGAGGTAAGAGGGATACAGAAATTTGCCAGAGAGGTGCAGAAAGAAGCAAGAGCAGTGCAGAAAGAAGCAAGAGAAGTACAGAAAGAAGCAAGAGAGGTGGAGAAATAGGGAAGAGGGGTGCAGAAAGAGGCAAGAGCGATGCAGAAATTTGCAAAAGAGGTGCAGAAAGAAGCAAGAGCAGTGCGAAAAAAAACAACAGATGTGCAAAAAGAGGCAAGAGGGGGGCAGAAAGAGGTAGGAGAGGTGCACAAAGAGGCAAGAGGGGTACAGAAAGAGGCAGGAAGGGTGCAGAAAGAAGGAATAGAAGTGCAGAAAGAAGCAACAGAGGTTCTGAAAGAGGCGCAAAGGGTGCAGAAAGAGGCATGCAGAAAGAAGCAACAGAGGTACAGAAAGAGGCAAGAGAGGTGCAGAAACAGGCAGCGAAGGTGCAGAAAGTGGGAACAGGGGTGCAGAAAGAGGCAAGAGAGGAGCAGAAAGAGGGTAGAGGGGTGCAGAAAGAGGCAAGAGGGGTGCAGAAAGAAGCAAGTGAGGTGCAAAAAGATGCAACAGAGGTGCAGAAAGACGCAAGAGAGGTGCAGAAACAAGCAAGAGAAGTGCAAAAAGAGGCAAGAGAATTGCTGAAAGAAGAAACAGGTATAGAAAGAAGCAAGAGAAGTGCAGAAAGAGTCAAGTGAGGTGCAGAAAGAGGCAAGAGAGGTGCAGAAAATGGCAAGAGAACTGCAGAAAGAGGTAAGGTGGATGCAAAAAAGGGAAGAAGGGTGTAGAAAGAAGCAAGAGAGGTGCAAAAAGAAGCAAGAGAAGTGCAGCAAGAAGCAAGAGAGGTGCAGAAAGAAGGAAAACGAGTGCAGAAATAGACAACAGGGGTGCTGAAAGAAGCAAGAGATGTGCAGAAAGAGGCAAAAAAGTGCAGAAAGAAGCAGCAGAGGTGCAGAAGGAGGGAAGAGAACTGCAGAAAGAGCCAAGAAAGTTGCAGAAACAGGCAAAAGAGGTACAGACAGAGGCAAGAGAGGTGCAGAAAGTGGGAAGAGGGGTGCAGAGGAGGCAAGAGGGGTTCAGAAATTTGCAAGAGAGGTGCAGAAAGAAGTAAGAGAAGTGAAAAAGAACCAACAGAAGTGCAGAAAGAGGGAAGAAGGATACAGAAAGAGGCAAGAGGGATGCAGAAATTTGCAACAGAGGTGCAGAAAGATGCAAGAGCAGTGCAGAAAGAACCAACAGAGGCGCAGAAAGAGGCAAGAAGGGTACAGAAAGAGGCAAGAAAAGTGCAAAAAGAAGCAAAAGAGGTACATAAAGAGGCAAGAGAACTGCAGAAAAAGGCAAGAGAGGTGCAGAAAGAGGCAGGAGAGGTGCAGAAAGAGGCAAAAGGGGTACAGAAAGAGGCAAGAGGGATACAGAAAGAAGCAAGAGAAGTGCAGAAAGAAGCAACAGAGGTGCTGAAAGAGGCAAGAGGGGTGCAGAAAGAGGCAAGAGAAGTGCAGAAAGACGCAAGAGGTGCCGAAAGAGGCAAGAGAGGTGCAGAAACAGGCAAGAAAGGTGCAGAAAGAGGGAACAGGGGTGCAGAAAGACGTAAGAGGGATACAGAAATTTACAAGAGAGGTGCAGAAGGAAGGAAGAGCAGTGCAGAAAGAAGCAAGAGAAGTACAGAAAGAAGCAAGAGAGGTGGAGAAATAGGGAAGAGGGGTGCAGAAGGAGGCAAGAGGGATGCAGAAATTTGCAAAAGAGGTGCAGAAAGAAGCAAGAGCAGTGCGAAAAAGAGCCAACAGATGTGCAAAAAGAGGCAAGAGGGGGGCAGAAAGAGGTAGGAGAGGTGCACAAAGAGGCAAGAGGGGCACAGAAAGAGGCAGGAGGGATGCAGAAAGAAGGAATAGAAGTGCAGAAAGAAGCAACAGAGGTTCTGAAAGAGGCGCAAAGGGTGCAGAAAGAGGTGTGCAGAAAGAAGCAACAGAGGTACAGAAAGAGGCAAGAGAGGTGCAGAAACAGGCAGCAAAGGTGCAGAAAGAGGGAACAGGGGTGCAGAAAGAGGCAAGAGAGGAGCAGAAAGAGGGAAGAGGGGTGCCGAAAGAGGCAAGAGGTGTGAAGAAAGAAGCAAGTGAGGTGCAAAAAGAGGCAACAGAGGTGCAGAAAGACGCAAGAGAGGTGCATAAACAAGCAAGAGAAGTGCAAAAAGAGGCAAGAGAATTGCTGAAAGAAGCAACAGAGGTGTAGAAAGAAGCAAGAGAAGTGCAGAAAGAAGCAAAAGAGGTGCAGAAACAGGCAAGAGGGATGCAGAAAGAGGCAAGAGCAGTGCAGAAAGAACAAAGAGATGTGCAGAAAGAGGCAAGAGAGGAACAGAAAGAGGAAATAGAGTTGCAGAAACATGAAAAAGGGTGCAGAAAGAGGGAACAGGTGTGCAGACAGAGGCAAGAGAAGTGCAGAAAGAGGGAAGAGGGGTACAGAAAGAGGCAAGAGGGATGCAGAAATTTGCAACAGAGGTGCAGAAAGATACAAGAGCAGTGCAGAAAGAACCAACAGAGGCGCAGATAGAGGCAAGAGGGGTACAGAAAGAGGCAAGAAAAGTGCAGAAAGAAGCAAAAGAGGTGCAGAAAGAAGCAAGAGAACTGCAGAAAAAGGCAAGAGAGGTGCAGCAAGAGGCAGGAGAGGTGCACAAAGAGGCACAAGGGGTACAGAAAGAGGTAAGAGGGGTGAAGAAAGAAGCAAGAGAAGTGCAGAAAGAAGCAACAGTGGTGCTGAAAGAGGCAAGAGGGGTGCAGAAAGAGGCAAGAGAAGTGCAGAAAGAAGCAACAGAGGTGCCGAAAGAGGCAAGAGAGGTGCAGAAACAGGCAAGAAAGGTGCAGAAAGAAGGAACAGGGGTGCAGAAAGAGGTAAGAGGGATACAGACATTTGCAAGAGAGGTGCAGAAAGAAGCAAGAGCGATTGACTGGGGAAGATGGCGGACTGATTCCGCTCTGGTGGACACCTCCCGCTGACCCCTGCGACACACGGCCTCCCCCAGCACTCCCCCACACCCACGGCTAGTGTTCGCGTGTGAGGGAGATGCAGATTTCTATCCGATAACGTGTGGCAGCTGTCTACCTACCCGGCGGCCGGACCAGCGAAGTTAGAAAGCAGCAAGTGGAGACGCCAGGGACAGCGGTAGCGGCTCGAGTGGCAAAGACGCTTTGATGTGGCGGCTGTGCTCAGCGGCCACTCGCAACTGCTTCCAGGTGAGCAGAGCGGCGCAGTGGAGCCACGCTGGGCTCTTTCTCTGTCTCCTACCAGCTCTGACTCGCGGATGCGCTACTGGCGGCTCCGAGCTCTTTGTGTCCGCTCTGGGCAGTATAATGGCCCCACAGCGCACCGCCGCTTCCAAAGTACGCGGGTGCATTGGTCATTCGGCAGTCACGACCAGAGCAGGCGGGAACAGTGGGATTAGCAGGGGCTGCAGTATCAAGTCTAGTTCTTGCTGAAGGAGGTCCAGGTAATGGCAGCAGGACTGGGGATTCTTGTGTAACAGCTTGATTTGATTTGAATTGTTACTTGTTAAGCGCTCGAATGCCATGGCGTCTTGGCGCTGACTGTGGTTCATGGCCCTGAGAGCATCATGAATGAGATGTTAAATCGTGGAAAACAACCAAGTTTTCAGCTCCTTCCTAAACATCCGAAGGTTAGGTTGAAGTCGCAATGTGGACAGCATCTGATTCCAGAGTTTGGCCGCACAAAAAGACAGGGTACGACCCCCCCATCTTGCCTTACAGATTTTCGGGATACAGATGAGGCCCTTCATAGAGGATCTAAGTGTTCTGGCAGGAGAATACCTAGAGAACAACTTCTGTATCTCCCCCGAAATTCCTCCGTAGAGGGCTTTGTGCACCAGACAGAGAGACTTAAAGTCGGCTCATTGCTGGACAGGAAGCCAATGTAAAGCTCTAATGGCGTCCGAGGTGGGGCGACCCTTAGGGATGTTCATGAGCAGTCTGGCTGCAGCATTTTGCAGAGATTGCAGCTTCCTCCTCTGCGCCTTGTCAATTCCCACAAAGAGCGCGTTGCAGTAGTCTAGTTTAGAAAGAAAAAGTGCCACTACAACGGTCTTTTGAAGTTCATATACAATGAAAAGGAAACATTTTCTCAATGTTTTTAGAAGAAAAAAACAAGAGGAGATTAGCTGATTAACCTGGGCCGACAGGTTGAGTTGATCATCAAGGATCACACCCAGATTCCTAACCTTGGTAACAGGGCGTAGGACAAACTCCCACCTCTGTTGGCCACCAGCTGTTGTTCCATAGAGAGGGTCCCTTCCCAAACTCCAGGACCTCGGTTTTGTCGGTGTTTATTTTCAGAAAATGTTGGCTCATCCAAATCATGATGTCTTTCAGACTTGCATGAAAACAGTTAGCCACTAGTTCTGGTTGTTTAGATACCGATATCGTAAGCTGTGAATCGTCGGCATACATGATCAAGGAGAAACCGTGTTTCCTGACAAGATTGACCAACGGGGATACATATATATTAAAAAGGGTTGGTGACAAGGCAGATCCCTGCGGGACACCACATGGGAGCTGAAAAGTCTCAGACTGTAAATTCTCCCAGTGAATGTTCTGCTCCCTGTTTTCTAGGAAGGAGGAGAGGAGGGTCAGAGCAGTATCCTCTATTCCCACATCCCTCAGCTGCTGTACCAGCACCGTGTGATTCACGGTATCGAATGCAGCCGAGAGATCTAAGAGGATGAGGACCGCTCTGCCCCCCCCCCATCAACTATCTTCTGAATCCCCTCAGTGGCTAGTATTAGGGCTGTCTCCATCGAATGACAAGGCCTAAAGCCGTGCTGTGTCGGGTCCAGTAAGGTATTCTCTTCCAGATATTGTATCAGCTCCTTGTTTATGGCTTTTTCCAGTACTTTTGCTGTCATTGGTAGCCTGGAAATAGGCCGGTAGTTTTTGGACTCTAGAGGATCAAGGGCAGGTTTTTTGAGAATTGGCCTAATACAGGCCTTTTTCCAAGCATTGGGGTATTTACCAGTTTCTAAGACTTGTTTCAAAAGAGGGGTGAGATGTGTACTAATGGTCTTAGATGCTAGTTTAAATATGGCTGGAGGACAGGGATCATACGGGGAACCTGATTTTGTTGATAGCATGAGGTTATGGACCTCCTCCAGAGTGAGTGCCCTGAAACGCGAGAGCCTACAGTATGGTGCCCAGGCTTCTGTGGTTGAAGTGTTGCTACCCGACGTAACAGAGGCCAGGTTTAAAAGATCATTGTAGATCAATTGCACTTTACTCTGAAAAAGTTAGCCATTTCATTGCAGAAAGCTTGATCTGGTCTGAACTGAGCAGTATGCTGTGGTTTGGCTAATGTGGAGACAGTTTTAAAAGTTCCTTGGAGGAATGTGCGGCATCCCTAATTTTAGCAGTAAAATATGCCCGCTTAGCTTCGATGATTGCTTGCTTATATTTTTCTAGGTTCGCATTATAGGCTGACTTGTGCTTGGAGCTGTAATCAGTCCTCCAAAGCCGTTCACTTCTTCTACAGTTCATTTTTATGACTTTTAGGTCAGGACTATACCAGGGTGCAGTTGCTGCAATTCTTTTAACTGTTTTATTTATTTCGGGGGCGATGCCATTTACAGCTGTCCTGATCCAGTTATCAAACTGGTCAGCTGCTGTATTGTTGTCCCCGGCCAAAATAGATGGACCAGGGTTCAAAGCCTGTTCCAAGTCACCCCCTTGTATCTTGTTCCATTTCCTGACCTTCTCCTTATTAGCAAGGGTGGGAATTGGTCGGCTTGGCATTATTTTCGTTACCTCAAAATATATGGCCCTGTGATCAGTCCAGGGTAGCGGTAGGGTCTTAGTGATAGTTAATTCAGGCTCATTTGTAAAGATCCCATCTAATGTATGGCCCGCCGAGTGCGTGGGTTCAGACACTAATTGGGATAAACCTGTTAACGTGGCAGTGCGCGGTCTAGGGCCCGCCCCACCCTCAGGCGCGAAATCACCGTGGGTGTTATGTCCTCGACGCCAGATGTCCACCTTGCCGTGTGGGAAGGCACATTCCCCTTTCCCACGGTCCCGCTGGTGGTGGTGCTGTGCTACACGCTGGGGGTTGCATGGTTATGGATAAAGTGTTTGCATGGTTATGGATAAAGTGTTCTTACTGCTAAGTCTTCACTGTTGTTATGCAGGGGCAGGTACCTCTTATTGTTTGTTGGTGCTCCTTTGTTTTCTTTTGTAGCCCTTGTGTATTTTTCCCTGTCTTTCTTCAAGGGGACTACATGTCCCAGAAGTCTTGGGTGGCGGCCATCTTGAATGCTGACTGCCTATGAGTCAGCGTGAGCACGTGTCTCGGTGCTCACTATTCAGAATCCCCGTTGCCTCAAAGACGTGTTTTGGTGCTGGCTGCTGGAGTGGTGACGCAGTGCGAGCAAAAGCTGTGTTGTGCCTCATACCGAGTCCTGCAACTTGAGGCAAGGTAAGACCGGCCCGGTCTTCACGGTAAGATTTCTTTAATGGACATTCCTCCCAGCCGGCAAGAGTATTTCCGCTTGCGATGCGGTTGAGAGTTTGTTTCCCAAACGGGATTCCTGCTGCTGATGGAGCAGAGAAAATAAAAAATTTTAACCCCTAACAAATTTTATAAATAATTAATAAAATGTTCGTTTAAATGTATTAATCAACACTGTACGTGAGGGAAGGGTAACACGCAAGTATATGGGCTGAATAATCTATTAACGAATGTCTGTGTGTCTAATTATAACATAAAATAATTGCGTACTAAATTAATAATAAATGCATGATTTGTGCTTCATAGAATATAAACGTGTTGTTGCAAAAACAATAGTGATGGTAAGTAAGGAACAGCTTAAATGTTGCTTTCTGCTAGGTAATAACTAATTGGGGTACGTAGATGACGGGTGGGAAACGAAAAGGCTATGTTTCTCTATTTTTAATTATGTTTTGTTTATTTCAAAATAGTGCTTCTAAGTGTAAACGAGTGGCGATATAAAATGGCTGCCGGTTATTGAAGTGCGCATGTGCGGGGAAACGCGTGACAAGGGAGAAAAAGTTGGAGAAAAGTTAACCACATGATGAGGCTGAGAGGCTAGGATGCAAGAATGGTGAAGGCTGATGTGACCTAATTGAACTGATAGTGTGCCGTGGTGATCAGCAAGGAACCGTGGGAAACCGTTTTAAGAGAAAGGACAATGCCTGCAGAGTTCTCGAATGTATCGAAAGAAGTTACAAATGTACTGATCGAAGCGGATGGAAACATGTCTTGAACTGTGAGAAAGGAAATTATCATATACATTCCAAAGAACAAGTTGGATCCGGGAGAACTTGATTAAGAATGAATAGATGAAATGAATGGACCAATGAAAGAAAAGCGTGTTATTAATGTTGCAACAATTAGTTAGCAAAGTTAGAATTAGGGTATAAGAGGGCCTACTCTTAGTGGGAGGGGGACACAGTCGGAGTTGGAGAGTCGCAGTCAGAGTCGGTGTTGGAGTTGGTGGCTTCCAGTGCTTGGTGGTCCAGATCAATCCACTTACTGAGCGGGAGATGCTGAAAGACTGTTAGATGAGACGGGTTGCAGGTAGCTGATGCTGACGAGCTGAAGTTTCTGTTGCTGTCTTATTTTTCCAGTTGAGTATGAGAATCAAGATATTTTTAATTCGTAAACTTAGGTTAGAAATCCTTAGGCTAAATTAGGGAAGATAGGCAGGTAATTAGGGTTTTTGCTTCATGACAAAATTTCCTTTCTGCAATAAAATTGATTTTGCTTAATAAATATTTGAATTAATAATGAATGAATAATTGAATAAAAAGTCTAAATTCTTTCTCATGTTTTTAAAATTATATAAAATTTAAGATTCTTAATCAAACGACTCAGTGGTTATTTTACTAAATGATTGTGACACTAGTAATTGGTTATTGTGATTTAGCTGGTCTTAATCACTATAAATTAATTTCTTACTTTATGATCCATCGACAAAACAATGAGCAGGAATATCTTAAGAAATAACTAAGAAAGCGATAGGTTAAGGTAATAAGCTATCCCGGCTCTTTCCAGCGGTACATAAATGGCGTTTTCCATTTAGTTCTCATGCTTCTCCTAGGAGTATAGAATTTCGTAAAGGTATAAAGGAAATCCAGGTGTGTGTGTGTGTGTGTGTGATAGGCGATGTTTATGGGCCCCATCGTCATTTGGATGTGAGAAAATATAAGTCGCCCCTGGATGACCGATAAGTGACCTAGGAGGAAAATAGTTTTATTGTACGCGCTGCATCAGATTTCTTGGTAGCAGAGTTATGGTTTCTATAGATTAGTTTAGTGATTATTGATTATTGATTATTTTTGATGACTAACACTATATGTTGAGTCGTGTTATGTTATATGTGAGTTTTCACGCTTCTGGGATGTAGGAAGTGGAACACGTGTGGCAAGAGAAGTCACATGGAATTTGGTACATGGTCTGAATTCATTTTGGTAATAACACAGGTTGTGTTATGTTAGGGATTTTCTGTACGAAAGGTGTGTAACTGAGATAGCAAATCACGTTTTCTTGTGAAACTTTGGCCTTAATTCTCAGGAGCCTAGTCTCCACATGTGTCTTATCCCCAGAGAAACAAGTTAATTGTTTGCTTGAAAGAAGGGTAAGGTAGAGGGAAGTGCTACTTTATCGGCGAGAGTTAATAATTCTGTGGTAGGGTAGAGGTAAGCGCTGCCTACTGGAAATACAGGATTCTTGTGTAAAAGGACAAAGCTGTCACTTTTGTTTAGCGAATCAGACTATGGAATTGTTTTAATTGTTGTAACTAACGAAGAAAACAGTGAAAAGAAAATTGCCGATAATTTTTTGTAAAGGAGGGGTAAAAGAGCAGGAGTGACATCGACAGTGCCGCGCTAGGATTGGATAGTGCGCTAGTCACGTGAACACAGAGTCAAGAGTGACGTAGAAAAGTGCCGCGCTAGGATTGGTTGGTCCGTGGACGAAGGGAATCGTTCTGATTGGTGCGTTAGTGTGAGTCGCGCTGTAATTGGTTGAAGTTCCGTACACGGAACAGTGTTGGTTTGAAGAGAAAAACCAATCGAAAACATGCCGTATTATGAGTATGAAAGGGAGAGAACGTCATGGACGACAAAAATAAAGAATTTCTTTAAGAAAGACAAAAAGGTTGGGACTAGAGAGGGACAAGTAATTCCTCCGCTCGAAATCAGCAGCTTCACATATGATGCTGAAATATGGATATCATACATGCATATGGTTGGAAAATTGGGCAAAGTATACGAAGAATGATGGTGCATTAGCTTTCCCTGAGAATGGTTCATTTAGTGTAGCGGTTTTGCGAAATTTGCGAGAAAAGATGACAAATCTAGAACCTAGACCGAGACCGACACAGTTTGAAGCGTTGACGGAATGGGAGGATGAGATGTATGAGCGAGAGAGATTCAGAGGTTTAAGAGATCATGAGTTTATGCCTGGAAGAATGTGGGAATAAATCATGAGGATAGAATAAAACGATGGAGATGTGCTAACATGACAGGAGGTTTGTTTCCGGCTTTTACAGTTGAGGAAGAGACTAAGAGAAAACGTACTGAGAAAAAGAAACATATGGAGAGGGAGAAATATATGCATGAGAGCGAAACGGATGATGAATTGCTGGAAGATATTTTAAATAGAAATCCACCTCCGTATCAGCAGAGTTCTACAGTGGTGACACCAAATGCGCCGCTAATAGAGACTGTGCGAAATAAAAGTCCGGTAAAAAGAATTGAAATAAATAGGTCACAAGATCAAATAAGAACTGCACAAAATGAAGGAATAGAAAGTGACAATGCAAGCGAATTAGCAAGGACAACAAAAGAACTAACTGAGAAAATTAGGGAATTAACGAAAAACATGGAAGCTGTGACTGTACCTGTAACAATAGGTCCAGTAATACCAGTTTTTGAGAATCAGAAAATTGATGAACGATCTTTAGTGATTCCTATGAGTTCACAAATTCAGAGAGAAAAAGAAAGGATGGAACCAAGTGCAAGTACAAGTAATTTGGTTAGTACTCACAGACCAAGTCCACCTACAAATTTGACTGTGAATGAGTACAATGGTAGAAAAATGCATATGGTAACAGAATCTGCAACAGAGACTCCTGAAAAGAGTGGTAATTGGATAGAACTAAATAATACACCCATAGGTCCGACACCTGATGAGTTAAATGAGTGGATGAAGGCATTTAAAATGAGAGAACCAGAAGAAAAACCATTAGATGTAATTAGGTTAAAAATTGACATGGAAGAATTAATTCTAGGAACGATTGGTACAGAAAAGATAAAAAATTACCAGGATGATGAAATAATGTTTCTGTGCAAAAGTATTACATGGAGAGCAAAGAATTTACATGACAAACTAGAAGAGGTAGCCAGTGAAATTGGAATAGATTTTGCGAAAGTGAAAACATTGCAGAAACCTTACAGAGTAGACTTTTGTGAAAAAGATATTGAAAACTTGAACACGGCAGGAAGGCTGACACAGATAAAAGAGTTAATTGTGTTACTAAGAAAATGGGGTGATGTGGACAGATGGAAAGTTAGATGGACAAAAAAGAATGAGAAAACTACAGACAAAGCTTCTTTGGCTTTTATGATAACTGAAAAAGAACCTGTTGCCAGAGAATACCCTATGAGAGAAACTCCAGGTGGTAGTTATGTGCATGTTCCCTGGACTAGGCAGGATATACTGTCATTTACAAATGAATTTCCAAAGCTGAGAGAGAAACCAGTTGAATGGTACCGACAAGTAGAGAGGTTTGTAAAGGTTTCAAAAGTGCTGTGGATAGATTTAGATGGATTATTTGACATAGTGGTACCAACTGATTTGTCGTCAGAGTGTAAAATTACAGTTGACTGGCCAACTACAGAATATCCAAGAGATCCTAAGACAGGAGCTCCAGGTCCTGAGGTGATGAGGAAGTACGATAAGGTGATTACCTTTTTGAAAAATAAGATTCCTCCTAAAGAAACAGATTGGGTGAAAATTGATAGAACTACACAGGAAAGTAAAGAGTCTGTACATGCATATTATGAAAGGTTGTTGTTGGTGTTCAAGCAGTATAGTGGATATGAGGAACTAAGTGAAAAAGATATGAGTCATTTCGTATACAGATTTGTGTTTGGGTTGAAACCAGAGATTAGTGAAATGATTAAACAGCATATGATTAATTGGCAGAATGGCACGGTAGACGAGGTACTGAGGTATGCTAAGTATTGCAGTGATGATATTGAGAGTAGACAGCGTAAATTGAAAGAGAAGGCAATGTGGGCACAGGTGAAAGTGGCAGAAAAACAAGAAGCTCAATTGGATAATAATAGTGGGAATGAAACAGGACAGAATAAATCGCGACCTAACATAGGTAAAGGGAAAGGTCAAATGAGTCTAGAGGAGGCAAAGAAGAAGTGGCCCTGTCATAATTGCGGAAAATTAGGGCATTGGAGAAACGAGTGTAAATTCCCACCTAAACCTAATCCGGAAAATCAATCATTAACTCCACAGGTGCAGAATGAGGTAGTTGTTCAACAAGGTCAGGTGCCACAACCACCACTTCCCAACACTGTTAACCAGCAAAGATACAGTACAGAAACAGGATTCTACGGAGGAGAGCAGGTAACACAGTTGCCGCGAGCAGCTAACATTTCTCAGTATTGGTTGCGACAGAGTGAGGATGAGGCGGATGAAAGCTCATGACGGTGCCTAAGAGAGGGAAAAGAGTGCGTACTTGCCGCAACTCTAGAGGTAGATCAGTCTGGTCCCTTTGTGGATGGAGAAGTGAATGGTGCAAATGTAACATTCCTTGTCGATACTGGAGCTACCCGTTCTACTGTTAGATCAGTGGAAATTCCAAACCTTCCTCTCTCAGGTGAATACATCCAAGTAGTAGGAGTAGCAAATCAGCAGATTAAAACACCACTTACTGAATTAGTGAAAGTAAAAATTGGTTCTTTTAGCAAAATGCATAGATTTGTAGTGTGCGATTGTAGTCCTGTAAATCTTTTAGGTCGTGACCTTTTGTGCAAAATGAATTGCACAATTTATTGTACACCAGATGGAATTGGATTTCAGACCCCAGATGAAGATGTATTGTATAAAGTAACTTTGATGAATCAGGAACCTGAAATGAATGGTTTGTTTCCTGCATTTGATGCAGAAAAACTTCCAGAAGAACTAAAAATTGCAGTGAAAGAAAATGTGTGGGATTTTACAGGAGAAGATATTGGATTAATGAAAGAAGTTGATCCCGTAAAAGTAACAGCAAAAGAAGGAACAACTTACCCAAATACGCCACAGTATAAATTAACTCCAGAAATAATTGAAGGAATAACTCCTGTAATAAATAAAATGATCGAACAGGGAATTCTAAAAGAAATAATGAGCAGTCCATGTAATTCACCTATTATGGGACTGAAAAAGCCAAACGGAACATATAGAATAGTACAGGATTTGAGAAAGATCAACAAAATAGTTGTGCCTTGTTGTCCAATAGTGCCAAACCCTGCAGTAATTCTATATCAAATTCCACATGAAGCTGAGTGGTACACAGTGATAGATTTGTGTCACGCATTTTCTCTATTCCTTTGCATCCAGATAGCCAGCCATTATTTACGTTCCGGTTCGGAGAGCGTATTTTGGCATGGTGCCGAATTCCTCAGGGGTATACAGAAAGCCCCTCAATCTTTAATCAGATTTTAAAGAAATCCCTGGAAGATTTGAAAATGCCAGAAAAGTCAGTGATGGTGCAGTATATCGATGACCTGTTGGTGGCATCGAAAACAAAAGAAGCATGTGTAAGTGATACAATTGCTTTACTGAACCATCTAGAGAAAAGAGGACATAAAGTGTCCCCTTCAAAATTGCAATTTTGCCAAAAAGAAGTTCAATATTTAGGGCATAAAATTGAGAAAGGAGTGCGAAAGATAGTGACAGAAAGAGTAAGAATGATTCAAGGAATGAGAGCACCAATGACGCAAAGAGAGGTAAGAATGTTTCTGGGAATGGTTGGATACTGCCGACAATGGATAAGTGGTTTCTCCTTGATTGCTAAACCATTACAAAAACTGACCAAGAAGGATGTAAGAGACCCTTTTGAGTTAAATAACGAAGAAATGAAATCTTTTAAAGAGTTGGAAAAGAAATTGTGTGAGGCCCCTGCTTTGGGAATGCCTGATTATGAAAAGGATTTTGAATTGTACTGCAGTGAAAGAGATGGATGTGCGTTTTCAGTACTGGTACAAAAACATGGAACAATGAAGAGACCAATTGCTTATTTTTCAGCTGTTTTAGATCCTATAGCAAAAGCATTGCCTGGATGTCTGAAAGCTGTTGCTGCTACTTGTGTAAGTCTGGAACAAAGTGAAGGTATAGTGATGGGGTATCCACTGAGAGTATATGTTCCCCATTCAGTAGAAATTCTTTTGACAAGAACAAAAACCCAGTACATGACACATAGTCGGCTGACTAAGTACGAAAAGGTAATCTTGAGTGCAGAAAATGTGACCATAGATAGATGTATGAATGTGAATCCTTCAACATCATTGCCAGATGAAGAGAGTATAATTGAACAAGACGAAGTAGATCATGATTGTCTGAATGTGCTGGAATATTGCACAAAACCAAGAGCTGACATAAAAGATGAGCCTTTAAAGGAATCGGATTATGTCATGTTTGTGGATGGCTCATGCTTGAGAACGAAAGAAGGAGTTTTAAGCGCAGCTTACGCAGTGTGCACAGTGGCAACTGTGATGGAAGCGTCTTGTCTGAAAGGAATAAGGTCTGCCCAAGTTGCGGAACTGATTGCTTTGATTCAAGCATGTAAGTTGGGAAGAAATGTGCAAGTTACGATTGTGACTGATAGCCAGTATGGTTTCGGTATTGTACATGACTTCGGTCAGATTTGGTCACAAAGAGGTTTCTTGACGTCTGCAGGAACACCTATCAGAAATGGAGATTTTGTTAAGAAACTGCTTGAGGCGATACAGCTGCCTAAGCAGATAGCTGTAGTGAAATGCAAGGCACATAAGAAAAACGAAGATTACATAGCTGTGGGTAATAACTACGCGGATGAGATTGCCAGATATTGTGCAGAGAACATGGTATCCCTAAACAAGAATAGAGAAAGGGAGCATATCTCTTCTCCTTTGCTTTTTACTAACACCGTCGAGACATGGGATGAGGTGAGACAGTTACAGGAAGCTGCAAATGATGAGGAAAAAGATTACTGTATAAAAGCAGGATGTAGAAGACAAGAAAACAATGGTGTGTGGGTATACAGAGATGAAAGACCAGTTATGCCTGATAGCATGATTGCAGACATGGCACGGATGTACCATGGACAAGCTCATATTGGGAGAGATGCAATGATCAGACTTTTTAGACAAACCTGGTATAACCCAAAATTCAGAGCCATAGCTGAAAGTCTTTGTCAAAGATGTCTTATTTGTCAACAGTTTAATCGAGGAAGAAAGACAATAGTGAGTCTAGGAACAATAGGACGAGAAGGAGGTCCGTTCACTAGAATGCAATTAGACTTCATCGAAATGCCCCCTTGTAACAGACTAAAATATGTTCTAGTGGTCGTCTGTTTGTTTTCTCGTTGGGTGGAGGCATACCCCACTAGAAGGAATGATGGAACAACGGTAGCAAAACTTATGCTGCGAGAGTTCATTCCAAGGTATGGTTTTCCAGTCACGGTTGAGACAGATAGAGGAACACATTTTCAAAATGAGTTGATCCAATTGATTTGTGAAGCATTGAGTATTAAACAAAAACTACATTGTGCATACAGACCAGAGGCTTCTGGGGTAGTAGAGCAAATTAATGGAACAATTAAGAACAGATTAGGAAAAATGTGTCAAGCTACAGGACTCAAATGGCCAGATGAACTGCCCCTTGTTCTGATGACCATCAGAAGCATCCCTGAAAAGAAAACTGGACTTAGTCCTCATGAGATGATCATGGGACGAGCAATGAGACAAGCACAAGTACCTGTCAACAAGTTATTGACTATAACTGATGATCTAGTACTGGATTATTGCAAAGGACGGGCTGATGTGGTGCGTTCTGTGTTTCATCAGGTTGGACCGGATGCGACCACTCTTGAAAGAAAACCAGCCCACGACTTGAATCCAGGAGACTGGGTCCGCATAAAAATCCACAGGAGAAGAAACTGTCTAGTTCCTCGCTGGGACGAGCCACGACAGGTAATCCTAGTGACAACAACTGCAGTCAAGTGTGGAGGAGTGAAGAACTGGGTCCATGCCAGCCACACAATCAGAGTTCAAGAACCTACTGATCGACATGTGAGTCGACGTCTGGAAGTGTGGGATAAGAGTTTAACGACTGGGACAACAGGAATAAGAGAAAGGGTGCCAGAACTTGAAGATCGACCTGAAAGTCGACATCTGGAAACCCCAACTGCAAGCACCTCTAGAGAGGAAGAGGAAGAAGAAGAAGAAGGAAGAATTTCAGAAATTCCGGAACCTGAAGATCGACCTGTAAGTCGACATCTGGAAATATCTGACACAAGTTCAGGATCTGATGATTCAGTTGCAAACTGTGAAGAATTTCGAAGGAGAACTTGGGGATATAAACCAATTAGAGAAGAGAATGAACAAGAAAATGATCTAGATGAGCAACCAAGTACAAGTTATGGTGGAAATCCTTCAAAAGTAATATTAATAGACAAAGTAGGGAAAGAGATAAATAAAAAGTTAGAAAATCGAGAAGAACCCCGAGGAGCAATAGGGACAGATAGTGAAACAAAAGAACAGGGAAATTTAGAAGTAGAGAGTGAGGAAAATACTAATTCGGAAGAACACCAAGGAGGGACAGTAATAAGGGAACACAAGAAGGAGAAAACAGATCCACCAGTAAGAGAAGATGAGATCATAAGCTTCAAAATAAGAGACAATAGTGATAAAGTTGAAACAGAATCTGAAGAAAGTGGAGAAGAAGAGAAAACAAAAACTGAATCAAGAAAAAAAAACTGGAAATCAGAAAGAGAAGAAAAAGAAGGTGAAGCCAAAAGGCCAAGAAAAGGAGATAATTGGCCCAGCAACTATATAAGAAAATTGAGATATAGAATCATCAGAGCAGGAGAAAAAAGTGCTGAACAAGTGAATGAAATAACAAGTCAAAAGGAACAAGAAAAGCCAAATGGAAAACGACTGCAAAAGTCTAAAAGAACAAAGAAAGTGAATGTAAAGTACAAGTCACCTGAGTGGCTGTACATCGCACTGACGGATTACAAAGAAGAAGGAAACACTCACGAGAACCCGAGACTAAGAAATCGAATGGGTAAAGGTGAGATGCAACAAAACCTGAAGTGAAGACTTATAGTGCTTCTGCCGGACGTGACAATTTTACTGGATATGACAAATCACCGGATGTGACAACGAAAGAATTCTGGAGAGAATTAAAAGAAAGTACCAAGCAAAGACTTTTGAAAGCAGAGTGGCATCTAAGTCATTTCTGAGGTGTAGTGACACAATTTTCTGAAACTTAACAAAAAGATAAAAGCAAAATGGAAAATACTAGGGATAGAAGAGATAAATGTGAGTTTGTAAAACGATGGTGTAAAATGTGCTGCTTTTGTACAGGATTATTAATGACAGTATGGATAGTTTTAGCAATCACAATTCCTATTAGTTTAGCTGTAATAGAAGCGAAGAATGATACTAAACCAGAAAAAGAAACTAATATTAAAGAACCAGTTATTTTAAGAAGTAGTGCAGAATTACATAAGGATAAGTCAGTAACAGACTTTTCAAAAAACGTTTTTACAAAATTGTTGTATGAGTATGTAGAGACAATGGATGTGAGAGATTGTTATGTTTGTATGCAGTTACCTGCATCAGTGTCAGAAGGTGTGACTTATCATCACCTACCTCTAACTTATGGAATAACCTGTAGTGTAATAGCAAGTTTATTTTATAAAACAGGTAGATTAGAGTTTTATTATACTGATATAGATAAGATTTTTGCAAACGTTCCTGTAGTACCAGAACTTAACAAAGTAAAACAAGCAAAAGTTTTAGGAGAATTCTTTTTAGAACATAGAAAATTAACCTTAGAAGAAATAGCTAAAAACAACCTTACCTGTGAATTAAAGAAAGAAGAAAAGGTATTTTTAGAAATGGTTGAAGAAAGAAGAATGAAGTTTCAAAGAGAAGCAATAAAAGAGGAAGGAACACATCTATGGACGTTTGAGGAAGGAAATCATGAAGGGAAAAAGATAAATGCAGCAATGACATTAGATTGGCCGCAAACAGGAAAGTTGTGTATTAGAAGAAATAAGACAGTCTATGACAATTACTTTGTAGGTTCCAGTATCTGCCATGACAATTATCAAATTCTGGGAGGTTGGGGATTCAAAGGTGGAAAAGATCCAATATTTCCAGGTATCTATTATATTTGTGGGAATAGAGCTTATTACAGGTTACCGGACCATTGGTATGGAACTTGCTATGTAGGCCTGGTCTTTCCAAAAATCTTTCATATGGACAGAGAAGAAAAAGGAACATACAAGATGATTAATAGCTTTACACGTAGAAAAAGGGAAAGTTTTTCAGAAATTGTAGGTGACATTTTTGGAGCATTAATACCAGCAGTGGGAATATCTTTGAATGCATTTAAAATTCGGAAGTTATCCACAGTAGTAGATCGTTTGTCTACAGATACTGCAGGAGGGTTCTTGATGGTAAATACCGAAATGGTTGCCATGAGAGCTATGGTGATGCAAAATCGGCTTGCCCTTGATATTCTTTTGGCAAAAGAGGGTGGAGTCTGTGGAATGCTAAAAGTCCAACATTGTTGCACTTACATTCCTGATAAAAGTGAAAATATACAAAAGTATATTACCAATATTACAAATTTGCACAAAGAACTAGTTCCACTGGAGGTTGAAAGTGTCTTGGGAAAACTTGGTAGAGGGTTTTTTTCCGTAGCAAATTGGTTAACAAGAATGAGTAGACTAATGATAGGGAAAGTTATAATAATAGCAACTGTAGCAATATTGTTAGCCATGGTGTTGAAAATTGTAATAACGTGTATAAAAAGAAAAATAAGACAAAATAAGATAAAAAGAAATAACAGAATAATGAAAGAGAGAGAGAGAGAAATGGGTGAAATTGAGTTAGAGAAAATGAAAGAAAGCATGTATAAAGAGACAAGAAGACAAGATGAAAGGGAAACAGATGTGTAACTAACAAAAAGCAAAAGGATGAAAGACATATGCTGCCTGAAAAGAAGTATAACTTGGGTTTTATGTGGTGATTTAAAAATCACCAAAGGGGGAGTTGATGGAGCAGAGAAAATAATTTTTTTAACCCCTAACAAATTTTATAAATAATTAATAAAATGTTCGTTTAAATGTATTAATCAACACTGTACGTGAGGGAAGGGTAACACGTAAGTATATGGGCTGAATAATCTATTAACGAATGTCTGTGTGTCTAATTATAACATAAAATAATTGCGTACTAAATTAATAATAAATGCATGATTTGTGCTTCATAGAATATAAACGTGTCGTTGCAAAAACAATAGTGATGGTAAGTAAGGAACAGCTTAAATGTTGCTTTCTGCTAGGTAATAACTAATTGGGGTACGTAGATGACGGGTGGGAAACGAAAAGGCTATGTTTCTCTATTTTTAATTATGTTTTGTTTATTTCAAAATAGTGCTTCTAAGTGTAAACGAGTGGCGATATAAAATGGCTGCCGGTTATTGAAGTGCGCATGTGCGGGGAAACGCGTGACAAGGGAGAAAAAGTTGGAGAAAAGTTAACCACGTGATGAGGCTGAGAGGCTAGGATGCAAGAATGGTCAAGGCTGATGTGACCTAATTGAAATGATAGTGTGCCGTGGTGATCAGCAAGGAACCGTGGGAAACCGTTTTAAGAGAAAGGACAATGCCTGCAGAGTTCTCGAATGTATCGAAAGAAGTTACAAATGTACTGATCGAAGATGATAGAAACATGTCTTGAACTGTGAGAAAGGAAATGATCATATACATTCCAAAGAACAAGTTGGATCCGGGAGAACTTGATTAAGAATGAATAGATGAAATGAATGGACCAATGAAAGAAAAGCGTGTTATTAATGTCGCAACAATTAGTTAGCAAAGTTAGAATTAGGGTATAAGAGGGCCTACTCTTAGTGGGAGGGGGACACAGTCGGAGTTGGAGAGTCGCAGTCAGAGTCGGTGTTGGAGTTGGTGGCTTCCAGTGCTTGGTGGTCCAGATCGATCCACTTACTGAGCGGGAGATGCTGAAAGACTGTTAGATGAGACGGGTTGCAGGTAGCTGATGCTGACGAGCTGAAGTTTCTGTTGCTGTCTTATTTTTCCAGTTGAGTATGAGAATCAAGATATTTTTAATTCGTAAACTTAGGTTAGAAATCCTTAGGCTAAATTAGGGAAGATAGGCAGGTAATTAGGGTTTTTGCTTCATGACAAAATTTCCTTTCTGCAATAAAATTGATTTTGCTTAATAAATATTTGAATTAATAATGAATGAATAATTGAATAAAAAGTCTAAATTCTTTCTCATGTTTTTAAAATTATATAAAATTTAAGATTCTTAATCAAACGACTCAGTGGTTATTTTACTAAATGATTGTGACACTAGTAATTGGTTATTGTGATTTAGCTGGTCTTAATCACTATAAATTAATTTCTTACTAGATGATCCATCGACAAAACAATGAGCAGGAATATCTTAAGAAATAACTAAGAAAGCGATAGGTTAAGGTAATAAGGTATCCCGGCTCTTTCCAGCGGTACATAAATGGCGTTTTCCATTTAGTTCTCATGCTTCTCCTAGGAGTATAGAATTTCGTAAAGGTATAAAGGAAATCCAGGTGTGTGTGTGTGTGTGTGTGATAGGTGATGTTTATGGGCCCCGTCGTCATTTGGATGTGAGAAAATATAAGTCGCCCCTGGATGACCGATAAGTGACCTAGGAGGAAAATAGTTTTATTGTACGCGCTGCATCACTGCTTAGTGCGAGCAATACAGTGTAGGTGTTGCTCCCAGTTACGTGTTGAGATATATTTTCTGGGCGATTTTCATTTACTTGGAAACATATGTTATTCGCGCACCAATGTGAAACTTAAGTAACGAGTGAGATGATTGAAGACTCGTGTTGATTCTAGCACTGCTATTAAGGCGCTAACATAATTAGGACGCACTTGTGAGTGGAACAAGCGCATGTGTGCATGTATGTATCGTTAATACATTCCTTGGCTCTTATGTGACGATCAGGACCTTCACTGGCATAACGATATAGTTTTACAAAAAAGCATTCTTCTGCTAACCTCCTTATATGAAGTCCTGCGTTGTTTTTTAGAAGCATTTACTTTCTTTTATTGGTCTGGTGCATTACAACGGTTTGTTTTCTTTTATGTCATCCACGCCTTAACGGAATTCCTCCCAGGTATGGGAATTAAGAAGCGTTAATTTACATGTCTGGTTAACATATATGTATTCGGTATTGTGTGTGTCTGTTATTTTCTTTTACAGATCTCCCTCCCCGCAGACCCCTTCCTACCCTTCCCTCACCTGGCCTCTCCAATACTCTGTGCTATCATAGCTTTCTGAGTTGGAGCTGCCTGGAGGTGGAATAAACAATCTTCACGCAGATCCCGAGGAAGGCGCACCGCTGACAAAACCGTAAGCTGCAAGATTATCCACAAGTCTCGCTGTGTCTTGATTATTCCCTAGTTCAAGATGATAGTTAAAATCCCCCATAATAGTGACTGAGTCCGAGTCCAGACATAATTCTAAGAAATTCAGGAGGGCTTCCGAGAAAGCAGTTCTAGGCCCAGGGGGCCGGTATATAAGAAGACCTTGAAACGTGGAACAATCATATAGTTTAAATGAAAACTGTAACGCCTCTGCCGGGAGCAGCGTCGAGGCCTCGTAACGCAGTTTTAGGTGATCTCGATAAATCAGGGCTATGCTCCCCCCTCTACCCTCCGTCCTGTCCTGTTTTGCCACTGCATAGCCCGGGGGGAGGGCCACATTCCAATCAGGGTCTGAGCTTGCATCTGTCCAAGTCTCTGTCAGAAAGACAATATCTGGCTTGTCTAAGTATAGGAGGCATTCGAGTTGAAATTTATGTTTTACAAGTGATCGCGTATTGAGTAACATACAGGACAGGGTGTGTTTTTGCACTTGTGTCTCCACTTTACTTGTTTGACCGTGGTTAGTACCTGCTTTGCATTAGGGAGATTGCCTAAGGTCCTGGACTTTCTTACAATTTGAAATGGCCTTATTCCACGTGTGTGATGTATTTAAGTCCCTGCCCACGGCACAGGTTAGTGGAGTAAAGCGAAAGCCACAGCCTAGGCATTCGTATATTTCAGACTTTTGCCCCCCCTTCCAGCAGTTGGAAACCTGGCACTCACCTTTCCTAATACCGAGGAGTTGCTGCTGGCTATATCTGTGAACAGTAAATTGACATGGGGTTCTGGTGCTGGGTGTGCTCCGGGCGCCGACGGGCGCAGACGGGCTTGCATTTAGCGCGCTCGCTGCGCGCGCCCGCTGCACGGTCGAGCCAGCGTGATATTTATGGCATTGGGGTGGAGGCAACTAGAACGCTGACCCTTAAAATGGCGTGCTCGCTCTGACAGGCGGCACCACAGGTCGGCGAAAAATCGACTAACCGTTAGAACAATTTCATAAAATTTAATAAAAACATTGAAGCAATTGAAGCTGACACTGATATTCGATCTCAGCTGGGAAGACCGATCCTGTGCTTACTGCGGTCAGGCAGGGCTGGTGGGCTGCTCCGGTCTTGTGGCTCCGAAACATCCATTCCTGGGCCTGAGATGTCCGATGCTCTGATAAATGCGATATTTGACGGATATGACGGACATGAGGGACAGGGTGTTAGGGGTGACCCCATAGACAGCCCTACTGGGATTGCAGCACTGCCAGCCTCCATGCAGCAGGGGAGTGGCCCCTCTGTGGCAAATAGCAGTAACACTGAAGAACTCTTCCCTGTCACTGGGAGAGAGGGAGAAGAAGAGAGCCTTGCTGTACAAATGCAGTCAGGTGGTGTAGAACTTGGTGATTGTAGCTCTCTCGTACCATCAGCCACTCAACCTGCTTTGCTGACACAGTCTCACGTACTGTTCTATGCGAACAACTCCAACACTGTAGGGCCCAGCGATGCGAATTCTCACTCTCAAATTAATATTACTTCGGGCTTGGAATGCCATGTGCAACTACAGATGCAATCGCCTATGCCTAGCAGCAACTCTGTACTAGAGCTCCCTGTAGGCTCTTCGCATACACAGCTTGTCAATGTTTTATTGGATACTGAAGGTGGGGCCCCGCCGGAGTCTGCGGCTATGCCAGGGAATATAACTGGTCGGGACGATGAGGCTGGTGGGAACGGTGAGACTGATGAGACTCCGGTATTAGATACATTAAAAGGAGGTTCCGCAGTGGGAGAGAAAGGCCTAAAGGCAAAAGGCTCCAAACGCACTAGAGGGGCTAAAGGTGGAAAAGGCCAAGGCGGCACTAAGCTCCCACTTACTATCACAGTTGGGAGACTCAAGGACTCCGCCCCGAGCAGTACAAAATCTGATTCTGGCTTCAGCCCTTCGCGCAAATGGGTGGCATCAAAGGGGGAGGTTAAAACCATTATCTCACGACTCTCCAATACTGTTAACTCTGGCAACTCTGGTAACGTCGAGGCTGTTGCACATGCGAACCCAATGATATCTGTGGCGGTCGAGGAGATGGACTTACCAACATCTGTACATCCGTGTATCTACTCTACGGCCTCGTCAATAGTCCAGCCGGCCAGTTCTGAAGGGAACAGGGGGAAAGATTCTGAGGTACCTGGGCCAGCACCTCCCCCCACAATATCAACGGCATCTAGTAACGGTATGGAAGGACCATCTGCCGGCCCCTCGCAGCCTCCTGAATATGAAGTGCCCTCTCTGTCTACAATTTTGCAGGCGCTATCAATTCAGAGAGCTGAGGCTCAGGAATACTATCTTCAAGCAAAAGCTGACAGCCGGGAGATCAAACAAGCACTAATGGATGTTACCACAAAGGTTGCCTCACTGACCTCAGATGTTACGGAACTGCAAGAACGGGTTGCAGCAGTCGAAGAAGTCAACACCGCTACTTCAAGACGTGCTAAATCTTGTGAGAATCAGACGGTATTTCTCTGTTCTAAAGTTGAGGATCTTGAAAATCGTCTATGACGGCATAATCTACGTGTTTTTGGCATACCTGAGGGGAGAGAAGGCTCTGACCCACGGGCATACATAGTCAACTTATTTCAGCAGGCATTTCCAGATCTGGCGGATTGGGACATGGATTTGCAAGTACAGCGAGCACATCGACTACCTCTTAATATCACACAAGGGAATCAAGCCAGGTCATCCCGCCCACGCCCAATTCTAGTATTTCTGGGCAACTTTCTGCTGCATCAGGCAATCTATGTAAAAGCCCGTCCTTCTACTCCAATCAAACTAGACTCAATAACCATGTTTGTGCGCTCAGATTTGTGCAAATCTACAATGGACAATCGATGGAAGCTCCGCCAGTTAATCGACCCATTTAAGTTAGTTTGCTCACAAGTCTTTCTTCAGGAACCAACACGTCTGAAGATCATAAGAAACGGACAAACGCACATCTTTAATACTGAGCACAGTGCTAGACAAGCACTTCTAACATGGCAGACTGAACTTACTGGCTAAAAGTGTAGAGAGGGGCAGATATGTTAAATGATGTGTTAAAATGAAACTGGTGTTGCTTTTTCTTTTCTCTTCTTTTTCCTCAAATGCCCACTCCTCAAATATTTTGCAAATCTGCATCCTCTTTTTTTCTTTTTACACTCTCCGCTTACATTTTTGACATATTCACACTTCTCACTTTATTATGTACACTTACGGGTGGTGTGGGGAGTAAGGGGGGGTTGGTCGCGGGGGGATGTCCTCCGTTGAATGTCATTCAGCGACAGCAGGATAAGGGGATGATTCCTTTCTGTAGGCACTGGGGGGAGGGTGTAGTCGGGGTTGGGCGGGATGTGGCTTTGACAGCACTCAGATTTTCAACATGTCTACGGAGGGTTTGGGTAAGAGGGGGGTGGTGGGAGGGGGTTTAAAGAGCCAATCAATAGTTGGAAATCTAGGTGTTACAAACAAGGTGTTCAAACAGGGAAACAGGGGGGAGACGGCTGAAATTAAACTGTGTAATGTCTGACTTAAAGTGTATGTGTTGGAATGTTGCAGGGTTGAATCAAGCTAGGAAAAGGCGACTAATTGGTGAGGAACTTCGTGCATTTAAACCACATCTACTTGGTTTAACTGAGACTCATCTTGCCTATAGAGACAGATCACTGCTGGGACAACTTGGGTATGATACATTAATCTGGACCTCACAAACAGTCTCTATCCGTGGGGTTGCTATAATGAAATCTAAGAATTTAGCAGGCAAAGTTTTACGCACACTGGCTGATACCAAGGGTAGGTGGGCAATTGTCCAGTTGTTGATAGCCGGACGTAAGGTTACGATCTGTGTGGTATATGGCCCTAACTCAGATTGTCCGGATGTCTTTGATTATTTAAGCTCTGAATTATTGGGGTGGGGTGGGGATCTGATCATTATGGGTGACTTCAACTGCATTATGGATACCAAATTAGACACTACTAATAGTAAAGCACGGGCTAGAATGGGCAAGACCAGGGCAGCTCTGCTGGCATTATTGCATATGCATCAGCTTGATGATGCCTGGAGGATACTCTTTCCGATGCTTCCAGGGTATACTTTTTATTCTCACCCGCACAAACAGTATTCTCGTATTGATATGATTTTTATTAAGAGGGCACTGTTGGAAAACGCCCGTATAGAAGTTTGCCCCAAAATCACATCCGATCATAACCCAGTAATGTTAACATTGCAGAAACAACTCGGTGTTAGAAAGGAACCACGGGCTTTTTCATTTCCCAAACATTTACTCAGCAATTCTGAATATGTGGCTCATATTCGAGGGGGACTAAAGGAGTTTCTAAATAATAATCTGGGAACTGCTAATATCGCAATAGTCTGGGACTGTATGAAAGCTTTTATTAGGGGGGCGACTCTTCAATTTGTTCTAGCACAATGCAAGTGGGCAACTGCGACGGCAGAACAGGATCGTATTGATTACTTGGACCTGGAACATCAACATGCTAGGGCAATCGGAGCAAGGGACCCAATGGCGCAGGCAATATACCTCCGGCTTCTAAAATCTCGGTCTAAAATCAACAGAGGTCTTATGGATAAAATTGCTACCACTTATCATAAGCATAGAAACTCTACAGTATGAATATGGAGAAAGGGTGGGGCACGTGCTGGCAATGCAAATCACAGATCAAAAGGCTCGGTCTAATATCAAATCGATTAAAGGGGATGGAGGTGTGTCTTTCACTCAGCCGCAGTATATTGTCGAGCAGTTTAGACTATTTTACGCTAACTTATATTCAGAATCCGCGCCATTTAATCAATGCACTTTTCTTGAGTATTTACAGGAGAGTCATATACCCCAACTCGACTCTCATGACTCCACAGAGTTACAAAGAGATATAGGACTACTCGAGGTCGAGGATGCTATAAAATCTTTGCAGTCGGGCAAAGCTGTCGGCGAGGATACCATTCCGCTTGAATTTTATAAAATTTTTAGTGATATACTTGTACCTGTCTTTGCACAGTTGTGCATGGATATTACTAGCGGGGGCGAGGCTCCTACCTCATGGAGTATCACTAATATTGTCGTGTTCCCTAAGAAGGGGAAGCTAATCGACGACAGAGGCTCTTATCGGCCAATATCCTTAATTAACGCTGATGCCAACATTTTTTCCAAGATCTTGGCTTCACGCCTCGCTGTTGTTATCCACAAGCTAGTTTCGGAGTAGCAGCATGGCTTTGTCCCTAGCAGAGATACGACGGCTCACATCAATGCCGCAATATCTGCCTTCGATGTATTTGGCAAACTCAACAAACAGATAGGGATGGTCATGTTGGACGTGGAAAAAGCGTTCAACAGAGTTGCCTGGGAAGCTCTCTGGCTGACTATGCTAACATTTGGTCTTGGCCCTCGGTTTATTACTTCTGTGCAGAAGCTTTATAAGAGACCTGTAGCAGCAATCAAACTGAACGGCATTACATCTGCTCTTTTTACAGTTCAACGGGGGACAAGGCAGGGTTGCCCACTGTCCCCCTTGCTCTTCACTCTCTACATTGAGCCGTTCATAAGGCATCTGCAACAAAATGGAGGGATTCCCCCAGTGTGTCTCAACGGTGTGGAACTTAAAGTTACTGCATATTCAGACGATATCGCAGTATTTTCTGCAAACCCTTGTGGAGCTATAGTCAACATTACGCGACAGGCTGAGCTATTTGGCTCCTTCTCCGGCTACAAGTTGAACATAGCCAAGACTCAGACAATTTTAAACTTTCAATCAGACAATCCGCATCTTGCATTAGGGGTTACACAAACAGCTACTTATCTTGGTGTCTGTCTAAGCAGTGAGGTTGATGACATTGTATTTCTGAATTACGAGCCGCTACTCAAGACAATCCTGGCTAAATTGCGTAGTTGGCATCGGCTCCCTCTCAGTATCTATGGGAGATGTAATATAATTAGAATGAATGTATTGCCTAAATTCTTATTCCTATATCGTTCAATACCTTTGTGGGTTCCTCAGTCTTTTTTTAAGCGATTAAATAGTGCTATAAGCAGTTTTATTTGGGGGTATAGACGCGCCAGGAGGGCCCTCCTGCTTATGAAACTACCTTATACGCAAGGGGGGTTTAAGCTCCCAGACTTCAAGCTCTATTACTGGGCTGCTTCTCTCGGACGGATTCGGGGCCTGCTGCCTGGGTCGGAGGCTGGCCCGGCGCCGCTGTCCTATCAGTTAGCTTGCGGTCTATCTGCTGGGTTCATGCTCTACAAAACCTCTGATCCAAAGTACTTTAAGCGAGTTAAGTTCAAGATAGTTAGAGATATTGCTAGGGATTGGCAGGACATCTGTAAGCAATACTCTCTGCCCCGGTTTCACCATTTCACGCTGCTATGGGGCAACCCTATGCTGCCCGATATATTGCAAGACACTATAGGGAGGGCGTGGCAATGTAGCGGAATCAGTCAGATTGGACAACTGTACGATGAACATGGCTACCGCTCTTTTATCTCATTAAAAGCAGAGTTTGGGTTATTGCAGAGTACTTTTTTAAGTACTTACAAATCAGGGACTTTTTTGTTAGAGGTCAAAAGCTATTAGTCATGCCAAACCCGTTGGAAATACTGTCGGGAATATATTTGAGCTCCGGCCGAGGCGCAATAGGCGCGGCATATCCGAAATTTTTAACAGCAGCCAATGATGATAGTATTCAGATAGCTGCTAAATTAAGTCGGACTCTTAGGGTTGAAATAACGGTAGAGGAAATTCAGGAGTCAATGGAGGTACTGGATAGGGGGGTAACCTCTGTCAATTTGAAATTGCAACAGCACCGGACAATCTATATGCTGTATTACACACCAGCGATTATTTCTAAGTGGGCAGTATCTCGACCATCCGCCAAGTCATTCTGTCCGAAATGCCAACTCTTTGCCGCCGATTTAAGGCACATGTTCATTGACTGTCCTGGGCTCAACCGATTCTGGACAGAGGTTTCTAATATTCTTACCTTATTCCTTGGTCAAAATTTTCAACTCTCTGAAAAGGAAATATTTTTAGGGATCAAACGCGATGACGCTAGGCACGAGAGTCTGCTAGCTACTATTATTGTAGTATGTGCCCGATTGTGTATTGCTAGAGTTTGGATAAACAATGCTGGTCCGAGCATTAGCGAGGACTGGGTATTGCTTTGACAGGTATATAAAATTGAATTTGCTTTGGCCAAAGCCAGAGGGCCTCGCTCCTGGCTCATATTCAATAGGATTTGGGCTAGTCTTCAATGGGACTAACGAGGTATTGCCATTCTATTTATTTTCTTTTTATATATTTTATTTCTTTTTTTTTCTCTATATATGTTCTCCTATAATGGTTCCATCTATGTATATATTTGTTATATAAATATTAGCCTTTCTTTATTCTTTCTATTCCAACTCCTAATATAAAAAGAATAGGGAAATAGTTTGTATTCTTTCTCTTGGAATTATGTGATGCTTACATTTCCAACGTTAATGAATAACCTATGTACAATCTAATTCTTACTCATATTTTTCTTTTTTGTCTTCTTTTGGCTGATTGTACTATATTGTGTAATATTTATGACTCAATAAAAAATTTATAAAAAAAGAAGCAAGAGCAGAAAGAGGGAACAGGGGTGCAGAAAGAGGTAAGAGGGATACAGAAATTTGCCAGAGAGGTGCAGAAAGAAGCAAGAGCAGTGCAGAAAGAAGCAAGAAAAGTACAGAAAGAAGCAAGAGAGGTGGAGAAATAGGGAAGAGGGGTGCAGAACGAGACAAGAGGGGTGCAGAAATTTGCAAAAGAAGTGCAGAAAGAAGTAAGAGCAGTGCGGAAAAAAAACAACAGATGTGCAGAAAGAGGCAAGAGGGGAGCAGAAAGAGGTAGGAGAGGTGCACAAGGAGGCAAGAGGGGTACAGAAAGAGGCAGGAGGGGTGCAGAAAGAAGGAATAGAAGTGCAGAAAGAAGCAACAAAGGTTCTGAAAGAGGAGCAAAGGGTGCAGAAAGAGGCGTGCAGAAAGAAGCAACAGAGGTACAGAAAGAGGAAAGAGAGGTGCAGAAACAAGCAGCAAAGGTGCAGAAAGAGGCAAGAGAGGAGCAGAAAGAGGGAAGAGGGGTGCAGAAAGAGGCAAGAGGGGTGCAGAAAGAAGCAAGTGAGGTGCAAAACGAGGCAACAGAGGTGCAGAAAGATGCAAGAGAGCTGCAAAAAAAAGCAAGAGAAGTGCAGAAAGAAGCAAGAGAGGTACATAAAGAGGGAAGACAAGTGCAGAAAGAGGCAACAGGGGTGTGGAAAGAAGCAAGAGAGGTGCAGAAAGAGGCAAAAGAAGTGCAGAAAGAAGCAACAGAGGTGCAGAAGGAGGGAAGAGAACTGCAGAAAGTCAAGAAAGTTGCAGAAACAGGCAAAAGAGGTGCAGACATAGGCAAGAGAGGTGCAGAAAGTGGGAAGACGGGTGCATAAAGAGGCAAGAGGGGTGCAGAAAGAGGCAAGAAAAGTACAGAAAGAAGCAAAAGAGGTGCAGAAAGAGGCAAGAAAACTGCAGAAAAAGGCAAGAGAGGTGCAGAAAGAGGCAGGAGAGGTGCACAAAGAGGCAAAAGGGGTACAGAAAGAGGCAAGAGGGGTACAGAAAGAAGCAAGAGAAGTGCAAAAAGAAGCAAGAGAGGTGCTGAAAGAGGCAAGAGAGGTGCAGAAAGAGGCAAGAGAAGTGCAGAAAGAAGCAACAGAGGTGCCGAAAGAGGCAAGAGAGCTGCAGAAACAGGCAAGAAAGGTGCAGAAAGAGGGAACAGGGGTGCAGAAAGAGGTAAGAGGGATACAGAAATTTGCAAGAGAGGAGCAGAAAGAAGCAAAAGCAGTGCAGAAAGAAGCAAGAGAAGTACAGAAAGAAGCAAGAGAGGTGGAGAAATATGGAAGAGGAGTGCAGAAAGAGGCAAGAGAGGTGCAGAAAGTGGGAAGAGGGGTGCAGAAAGAGGCAAGAGGGGTGCAGAAAGAGGCAAGAAAAGTGCAGAAAGAAGCAAAAGAGGTGCAGAAAGAGGCAAGAGAACTGCAGAAAAAGGCAAGAGAGGTACAGAAAGAGGCAGGAGAGGTGCACAAAAAGGCAAAAGGGGTACATAAAGAGGCAAGAGGGGTACAGAAAGAAGCAAGAGAAGTGCAAAAAGAAGCAACAGAGGTGCTGAAAGAGGCAAGAGAGGTGCAGATAGAGGCAAGTGAAGTGCAGAAAGAAGGAATAGAAGTGCAGAAAGAAGCAACAGAGGTTCTGAAAGAGGCGCAAAGGGTGCAGAAAGAGGCAAGCAGAAAGAAGCAACAGAAGTACAGAAAGAGGCAAGAGAGGTGCAGAAACAAACAGGCAGCAAAGGTGCAGAAAGAGGGAACAGGGGTGCAGAAAGAGGCAAGAGAGGAGCAGAAAGAGGGAAGAGGGGTGCAGAAAGAGGCAAGAGGGGTGCAGAAAGAAGCAAGTGAGGTGCAAAAAGAAGCAACAGAGGTGCAGAAAGACGCAAGAGAGGTGCAGAAACAAGCAAGAGAAGTGCAAAAAGAGGCAAGAGAATTGCTGAAAGAAGCAACAGAGGTGTAGAAAGAAGCAAGAGAAGTGCAGAAAGAGGCAAGTGAGGTGCAGAAAGAGGCAAGAGAGGTGCAGAAAATGGCAAGAGAATTGCAGAAAGAGGCAAGGTGGATGCAAAAAAGGGAAGAAGGGTGCAGAAAGAAGCAAGAGAGGTGCAAAAAGAAGCAAGAGAAGTGCAGAAAGAAGCAAGAGAGGTGCAGAAAGAGGGAAGACGAGTGCAGAAAGAGACAACAGGGGTGCAGAAAGAAGTAAGGGAGGTGCAGAGAGAGACAAAAGAAGTGCAGAAAGAAGCAACAGAGGTGCAGAAGGAGGGAAGAGAACTGCAGAAAGAGTCAAGAAAGTTGCAGAAACAGGCAAAAGAGGTGCAGACAGAGGCAAGTGAGGTGCAGAAAGTGGGAAGAGGGGTGCAGAAAGAGGCAAGAGGGGTGCAGAAATTTGCAAGAGACGTGCAGAAAGAAGTAAGAGCAGTGCAAAAGAACCAACAGAAGTGCAGAAAGAGGCAAGAAGGGTGCAGAAAGAGGCAGGAGAGGTGCACAAAGAGGCAAGAGGGGTACAGAAAGAGGCAGGAGGGGTGCAGAAAGAAGGAATAGAAGTGGAGAAAGAAGCAACAAAGGTTCTGAAAGAGGCACAAAGGGTGCAGAAAGAAGTAAGAGCAGTGCAAAAGAACCAACAGTAGTGCAAAAAGAGGCAAGAGGGGTGCAGAAAGAGGGAACACGAGTGCAGAAAGAGACAACAGGGGTGCAGAAAGAAGTAAGAGAGGTGCAGAGAGAGGCAAAAGAAGTGCAGCAAGAAGCAACAGAGGTGCAGAAGGAGGGAAGAGAACTGCAGAAAGTCAAGAAAGTTGCAGAAACAGGCAAAAGAGGTGCAGACAGAGGCAAGTGAGGTGCAGGAAGTGGGAAGAGGGGTGCAGAAAGAGGCAAGAGGGGTGCAGAAAGAGGCAAGAAAAGTGCAGAAAGAAGCAAAAGAGGTGCAGAAAGAGGCAAGAAAACTGCAGAAAAAGGCAAGAGAGGTGCAGAAAGAGGCAGGAGAGGTGCACAAAGAGGCAAAGGGATACAGAAAGAGGCAATAGGGGTACAGAAAGAAGCAAGAGAAGTGCAAAAAGAAGCAACAGAGGTGCTGAAAGAGGCAAGAGGGGTGCAGAAAGAGGCAAGAGAAGTGCAGAAAGAAGCAACAGAGGTGCCGAAAGAGGCAAGAGAGGTGCAGAAAGAGGGAACAGGGGTGCAGAAAGAGGTAAGAGGGATACAGAAATTTGCAAGAGAGGTGCAGAAAGAAGCAAAAGCAGTGCAGAAAGAAGCAAGAGAAGTACAGAAAGAAGCAAGAGAGGTGGATAAATATGGAAGAGGATTGCAGAAAGAGGCAAGAGAGGTGCAGAAAGTGGGAAGAGGGGTGCAGAAAGAGGCAAGAGGGGTGCAGAAAGAGGCAAGAAAAGTGCAGAAAGAAGCAAAAGAGGTGCAGAAAGAGGCAAGAGAACTGCAGAAAAAGGCAAGAGAGGTACAGAAAGAGGCAGGAGAGGTGCACAAAAAGGCAAAAGGGGTACAGAAAGAGGCAAGAGGGGTACAGAAAGAAGCAAGAGAAGTGCAAAAAGAAGCAACAGAGGTGCTGAAAGAGACAAGAGAGGTGCAGATAGAGGCAAGTGAAGTGCAGAAAGAAGGAATAGAAGTGCAGAAAGAAGCAACAGAGGTTCTGAAAGAGGCGCAAAGGGTGCAGAAAGAGGCGAGCAGAAAGAAGCAACAGAAGTACAGAAAGAGGCAAGAGAGGTGCAGAAACAAACAGGCAGCAAAGGTGCAGAAAGAGGGAACAGGGGTGCAGAAAGTGGCAAGAGAGGAGCAGAAAGAGGAAAGAGGGGTGCAGAAAGAGGCAAGAGGGGTGCAGAAAGAAGCAAGTGAGGTGCAAAAAGAAGCAACAGAGGTGCAGAAAGACGCAAGAGAGGTGCAGAAACAAGCAAGAAAAGTGCAAAAAGAGGCAAGAGAATTGCTGAAAAAAGCAACAGAGGTGTAGAAAGAAGCAAGAGAAGTGCAGAAAGAGGCAAGTGAGGTGCAGAAAGAGGCAAGAGAGGTGCAGAAAATGGCAAGAGAATTGCAGAAAGAGGCAAGGTGGATGCAAAAAGGGAAGAAGGGTGCAGAAAGAAGCAAGAGAGGTGCAAAAAGAAGCAAGAGAAGTGCAGAAAGAAGCAAGAGAGGTGCAGAAAGAGGGAAGACAAGTGCAGAAAGAGACAACAGGGGTGCAGAAAGAAGTAAGAGAGGTGCAGAGAGAGGCAAAGAAGTGCAGAAAGAAGTAACAGAGGTGCAGAAGGAGGGAAGAGAACTGCAGAAAAAGTCAAGAAAGTTGCAGAAACAGGCAAAAGAGGTGCAGACAGAGGCAAGAGAGGTGCAGAAAGTGGGAAGAAGGGTGCAGAAAAGAGGCAAGAGGGTGCAGAAATTTGCAAGAGAGGTGCAGAAAGAAGTAAGAGCAGTGCAAAAGAACCAACAGAAGTGCAGAAAGAGGGATGCAGAAAGAGGCAAGAGAAGTGCAGAAAGAAGGAACAGAGGTGCAGAAAGAGGCAAGAGGGGTACAGAAAGAGGGAAGAGAGGTGTTGAAAGAGGCAAGAGAGTTGCACAAAGAAGGAAGGAGGGTGCAGAAAGAGGCAAGAGGGGTGCAGAAAGAAGCAACAGAGGTGGAGAAAGAAGCAAGAGAAGTGCAGAGAGAAGCAACAGAGGTGCAGAAACAGGCAGGAGAGGTGCAGAAAGAGGGAACAGGGGTACAGAAAGAAGCAAATGAGGTGCAGAAAAAGGCAACAGAGGTGCAGAAAGAGGCAAGAGAGGTCCAGAAAGTGGAAGAGATGAGTAGAACGAGGCAAAAGAAGTGCAGAAAAAGAAAGAAAGGTGCAGAAAGAAGCAACAGAAATGCAGAAAAAGGCAAGAGAAAAGTAGAAATAAGCAAGAGTGGTTTGCGCACCATTAGTACCAATTTCAGCCTATATATATATACAAATCTGATAAGGGCGGGAATGTAGTTCTCTGGCCTCGAACTCAATATGTGACTGAAGCTAACCATCATCTCTCTGATGTCCTGTGCTATAGAAAGTCCTCTAAACAGGAAATGCGGCAAGAGGGGTACAGAAAGAGGCAGGAGGGGTGCAGAAAGAAGGAATAGAAGTGGAGAAAGAAGCAACAAAGGTTCTGAAAGAGGCACAAAGGGTGCAGAAAGAAGTAAGAGCAGTGCAAAAGAACCAACAGTAGTGCAGAAAGAGGCAAGAGGGGTGCAGAAAGAGGGAACACGAGTGCAGAAAGAGACAACAGGGGTGCAGAAAGAAGTAAGAGAGGTGCAGAGAGAGGCAAAAGAAGTGCAGCAAGAAGCAACAGAGGTGCAGAAGGAGGGAAGAGAACTGCAGAAAGTCAAGAAAGTTGCAGAAACAGGCAAAAGAGGTGCAGACAGAGGCAAGTGAGGTGCAGGAAGTGGGAAGAGGGGTGCAGAAAGAGGCAAGAGGGGTGCAGAAAGAGGCAAGAAAAGTGCAGAAAGAAGCAAAAGAGGTGCAGAAAGAGGCAAGAAAACTGCAGAAAAAGGCAAGAGAGGTGCAGAAAGAGGCAGGAGAGGTGCACAAAGAGGCAAAAGGGATACAGAAAGAGGCAATAGGGGTACAGAAAGAAGCAAGAGAAGTGCAAAAGAAGCAACAGAGGTGCTGAAAGAGGCAAGAGAGGTGCAGAAAGAGGCAAGAGAAGTGCAGAAAGAAGCAACAGAGGTGCCGAAAGAGGCAAGAGAGGTGCAGAAAGAGGGAACAGGGGTGCAGAAAGAGGTAAGAGGGATACAGAAATTTGCAAGAGAGGTGCAGAAAGAAGCAAAAGCAGTGCAGAAAGAAGCAAGAGAAGTACAGAAAGAAGCAAGAGAGGTGGATAAATATGGAAGAGGATTGCAGAAAGAGGCAAGAGAGGTGCAGAAAGTGGGAAGAGGGGTGCAGAAAGAGGCAAGAGGGGTGCAGAAAGAGGCAAGAAAAGTGCAGAAAGAAGCAAAAGAGGTGCAGAAAGAGGCAAGAGAACTGCAGAAAAAGGCAAGAGAGGTACAGAAAGAGGCAGGAGAGGTGCACAAAAGGCAAAGGGGTACAGAAAGAGGCAAGAGGGGTACAGAAAGAAGCAAGAGAAGTGCAAAAGAAGCAACAGAGGTGCTGAAAGAGACAAGAGAGGTGCAGATAGAGGCAAGTGAAGTGCAGAAAGAAGGAATAGAAGTGCAGAAAGAAGCAACAGAGGTTCTGAAAGAGGCGCAAAGGGTGCAGAAAGAGGCGAGCAGAAAGAAGCAACAGAAGTACAGAAAGAGGCAAGAGAGGTGCAGAAACAAACAGGCAGCAAAGGTGCAGAAAGAGGGAACAAGGGTGCAGAAAGAGGCAAGAGAGGAGCAGAAAGAGGAAAGAGGGGTGCAGAAAGAGGCAAGAGGGGTGCAGAAAGAAGCAAGTGAGGTGCAAAAGAAGCAACAGAGGTGCAGAAAGACGCAAGAGAGGTGCAGAAACAAGCAAGAGAAGTGCAAAAGAGGCAAGAGAATTGCTGAAAAAAGCAACAGAGGTGTAGAAAGAAGCAAGAGAAGTGCAGAAAGAGGCAAGTGAGGTGCAGAAAGAGGCAAGAGAGGTGCAGAAAATGGCAAGAGAATTGCAGAAAGAGGCAAGGTGGATGCAAAAAAGGGAAGAAGGGTGCAGAAAGAAGCAAGAGAGGTGCAAAAAGAAGCAAGAGAAGTGCAGAAAGAAGCAAGAGAGGTGCAGAAAGAGGGAAGACAAGTGCAGAAAGAGACAACAGGGGTGCAGAAAGAAGTAAGAGAGGTGCAGAGAGAGGCAAAAGAAGTGCAGAAAGAAGTAACAGAGGTGCAGAAGGAGGGAAGAGAACTGCAGAAAAAGTCAAGAAAGTTGCAGAAACAGGCAAAAGAGGTGCAGACAGAGGCAAGAGAGGTGCAGAAAGTGGGAAGAAGGGTGCAGAAAGAGGCAAGAGGGGTGCAGAAATTTGCAAGAGAGGTGCAGAAAGAAGTAAGAGCAGTGCAAAAGAACCAACAGAAGTGCAGAAAGAGGGATGCAGAAAGAGGCAAGAGAAGTGCAGAAAGAAGGAACAGAGGTGCAGAAAGAGGCAAGAGGGGTACAGAAAGAGGGAAGAGAGGTGTTGAAAGAGGCAAGAGAGTTGCACAAAGAAGGAAGGAGGGTGCAGAAAGAGGCAAGAGGGGTGCAGAAAGAAGCAACAGAGGTGGAGAAAGAAGCAAGAGAAGTGCAGAGAGAAGCAACAGAGGTGCAGAAACAGGCAGGAGAGGTGCAGAAAGAGGGAACAGGGGTACAGAAAGAAGCAAATGAGGTGCAGAAAAAGGCAACAGAGGTGCAGAAAGAGGCAAAGAGAGGTCCAGAAAGTGGAAGAGATGAGTAGAACGAGGCAAAAGAAGTGCAGAAAAAGAAAGAAAGGTGCAGAAAGAAGCAACAGAAATGCAGAAAAAGGCAAGAGAAAAGTAGAAATAAGCAAGAGTGGTTTGCGCACCATTAGTACCAATTTCAGCCTATATATATATACAAATCTGATAAGAGGCGGGAATGTAGTTCTCTGGCCTCGAACTCAATATGTGACTGAAGCTAACCATCATCTCTCTGATGTCCTGTGCTATAGAAAGTCCTCTAAACAGGAAATGCGGCTGGTCCAGGATAAAGTGTACAAATGTCTCTCATAATGGAAAAGAATGGTGCTCCTTACGAAAGATTAATTTAATTTCTTGAAAATAGAGCATCCCGTTACTCCCATTTTATATTTCCTTCCTAAGGTGCACAAGAAGACTGTTCCTATTCCTGGACGCCCCATTATTTCAGCACAGAAAAGTCTATTGGAGAATGTGTCAAAATATGTGGACTACTTTTTACAGCCTCATGTTATGTCCCTGCCATCCTATGTAAAGGACACTACTGATTTTTTGAGAAAAATCAATGAGGTGACATGGCAATCTAGTTATTTGCTTGTGGTTATGGATATTGAATCCCTGTACACAAGCATTAACCACTCAGACGGTCTAGCTGCTACTAAGTATTTCTTGGACGACAGAGATATCAGCATGAAGGAACACAACTGTATGCTGATTGAGATGATAGAATTGTGTCTTTGTAATAACTATTTTTCTTTCAATCAGGAAATATACCAACAGCTCAGAGGGGTGGCTATGGGGGCATGTTTCTCCCCCAGCTATTCATGTCTCCATGTTGGCTGGTGGGAGAGATGTCTCCTCATGATTCAGCACAAGGATTTGTATAGGCATGTGAAGCATAACTGGCGCTATATAGATGATATTTGTCTAATTTGGGATGGAACTAAAGAAACCGCACTCGATTTTGTCACTGTTATTAACTTGAACGAGCAAAATCTTAAATTCACTGCTACAATTGATAGTAAGAGTGTAGAATTCTTAGATGTTCTTGTATAAATCAATGAGGACAGAATCCACACAAAGCTCCATTGCAAGCAAACTGCCGGTAATTCGATTTTACATGCAGAAAGTTCGCATCCCCGCCATCTGATTAAAAGCATACCTTATGGCGAATTCGTGTGTATTCGCCGAATTTGCAGTTTAGACATGGATTCACAAGTCTGTCAACAAGAAGACTCTTTGTCGGTTTCTTGACCGAGGTTATAAGATGTCTCAGCTGACGCAGGCATTGAAAAAAGCTAACGACCTTCCTAGAGAAGTATTGCTTGCACCTAAAGATTACCCTGTCTCTTCTCAGGTTTTGCCTTCTGGGAACATTGATGCTGAGATGCGCAATGTTAGACTTATAACCACTTTCAGCCAACAGGAACAGAAAATCCGTAAAATTATTTACTCCCAATGGCCAATAATACTCACTGACATGACACTAGGACCCATTTTACCGGTTTTGCCAGCTATAACATTCAGGAGGGCACCCTCTATGAGGGATGCCTTAGTGAAATCCAGCCCTGAGATTAAACCTAAAGGTACCTGGCTCATTAAAAGGGGTTTCCACAAGTGCACCTCATGCCGTGCTTGCACTTTTGCAACTAATGCAACACACTATGTGACGGCATTCAGTGACAAGAAAATAGAAATTATGGAATATCTCACTTGTCGTACTGAATTTGCAATTTACATTTTACGGTGCACTTGTGGCCTTTAGTACATAGGGAGCACAAAGCTCCCTGTACATAAACAGATCTTACAGCATGTCAGGGCCATTGTAAATTCTGACTCAAGTTATCCAGTTGCCAGGCACTTCAAATTGGTTCACCAGAATAAACTGAAAGATCTGACATATTCTGTTTTGGGTGCCGTTCCCATCCCCGGACGGGGAGGGAACCGAGAAAAGAGTTTGCGTCAACTGGAATCACATTTCATTTTAGCCCTCGATACCAGAATGCCTAATGGCATGAACACAAGTGAAGACATGCATAATTTCCTGTAGTCACTGAGTCTTCTTGGATCTTATTCTGTTGATATGATTATGAAATCTCAAGGTTCTGTTTCAGTATTTTGTTTCTGAGTTTCCTCTGCAGTATTGAACTTACCTGTACATAATGATCATAGTTCTGCTCTCAAGTTACAAACATGGTTTTATAATGTTTTTGAGAAGTTTTATAGTTTTTTATAGCACTGGCACTTTATTTTTATTCAGGCATGAATAATATATACTTGCTGCTTTTGAAATTGTAGGTTGCACAGCACTCATTTTGCACAGGGTTTGCCTGATTTGCACATATGTACGACATTTCGATTTTACAGACTGGTTTTAATCATTGTATGAGCTAGATCATTTAACCGAAATAACTATGTTTCATGAAATGTATATATATGTTATGTTTGTGCTTTTTTAAGCTGATTTTAATATACTGAGACTGAAGATGAATTTTGCTTGACTGAGCAATCAAGTCTAGATACAGGATTCCTATTGTATTGATTATTAGGAGATCATGGGTGCATTTACAATAACTACTTATGTACATCAAATTTAGGATCATGCCAGTCAGTATAGTAGTATCACGTAGGTACTATTTGATATATCCTATGAAGGACTCATGAATAATTTTGCACTTGCACTTTATTTATGATTTATTACTTAGGTACTATTTGACATACCCTATGAAGGGCTGATGAACAATTGTGCACTTGCACTTTATTTATGATCCATTATGCAATGTACCATATTTTGTATAGCGTACAATCGCTCAATATTACAGTCTATGTGTGATATCTGGTATTCATGACCTATATGTCTCAAGTCAGTTAGCACCTTGTGAACCTATTAATCCAGTTCTGTATATGGCTTTGCGTATTTGCACTATTGTGGTGTCTTTTACATCTCAATAATCTAATCTATTGATGATTAAAACGGCATTTCTGGATATAGCCGCCATCTGATAGCATATTTGCACTCCTTTTTCATGTTTGAGACATGTTTTTAGATTTTCTCAGTTGGACAATCTTTTATATTCAAGATTGTTTTTTTGAAGCTTTAAGATCTATGCTTCATACATTTGAATATGTCCATTGTACTAATTTGCACTTTTTATATATGACGAATTTGCACTACTATTATTTTCACATGAATGTTAGAATTATGTACGAATGGCTATTCATACAGCTTCTCAATGTGTTTTTAATTTTGTTGGTTCAGTATATTTAAGATCTCGAGCTAGGTACCAGTCTGTTCTCTAGTTTCACTAATGTGGCGATGTGTTTCTGAAGCCATTGGTGCACATTTTCTGTTATTTTTGTATTTAATAAGTTTCCCGATCACGTGGCGCGTCATGTGATCAAGCTCGCGAGAGGCGAGCGAAACGCGTCATGGCAGGCATTATGCCTGTTCATTTTGTGGATATTTTTATACAATAAATTCTTCACTGCATTTGCACAATATTCGAGCCTCTTTGAAATAATTTCGGAGCGCGCTGAGGTCCTTGCCTGGGTGTCCTGCTGAGGATCGGCAGGCCGGGTGTTGGAGTTTGATATATATATATATATATATATTCACTGAAAAAACCATAGGTTTCAGGGACGTTATAGTTAGTTGGAGATTTCACTAGTACAAAACCAGAGAAATTCGCCCGTTATAGTTAGTTGAGCTAACTATAACTCGCGCCCCGCAATGCACTGCTGATGACGTCACATATTACATCATTCATGACATGGTCAGTGACATCACTGATGACATCTCAAATGACATCACTGATGACATCACTGATGACATCATCCACGTGATAATCTGATGCACCTCCTCACACCCAAATATAACCTTTGATACACCAACTCTAAAATGCAGACTACCATTTTCGAAACCATAGACAGACCAATACCAGTTACTACATACCCACTCACTGATTCCTAGGTCTACACACATGTCCACTCATTCATCCATACAGTTACTCATAGATGCAGTCACTCATCAATACAGCACTATCATATGCACTCATATACCTATACAGACACTCACATACCACCACTCACCCATAGTTACTCACACACCTAGTCAGTCATGCAAAGAATCAATCACACTCCCATTTACTCACCTATACAGTTATACACACACCACTTCACTTATTCATACAGATACTAACACATACTTACTCTCTTCTACAATCACTGACACAAGCACACACTCATCCATACAGCCACTCTCACAATCACTCACCCTCACATATACTCATTTATATACTCCAACACTCACATATACTGCCTTTCACATATGTAGTTACTCACACATGTACCACTGAGACATCCATTCACTCACCAACACACCCATACACACACTCACCCACCCATACAGCCCTTCACAGATGCACTCTTGAACCCATACACCCAATGAATCACCTACTCACACATCTATGCACAGAGTCACCCACCCCCCACCCACCCACAGAGACACTCAGGCACCCAAACAGATACTCAGACAACCAATCAATAAACCATATAGACACTCATGTAGCTACTCACCAACCCATGCAGACGCTTACACACCAACTGACAGAGTAATACAGACATTTACACAGTTTAGTCACTAACCCATGCATTCAGTAAGACACGATTAATCACTCACTTATACAGTCAATCAAGCACCTACTAAATCATCTATTCAGATACTTATACACCCACTCATTCTTCAATACACCATGGCATATATATACAATACCCAGCATACCACGCATTGGAGGGTGGCTGCATTTAAAAGGGAAAATGACATTGTAGTCTGTTCCGTGTTTCTGCCTTTCCCCTTTCCCTATGATTAAGATGCAGGAGCATCGAAACGCGTAAGGGACGGCGAACCAGTTGGGAAAGTGAGCCGGTTTTGACAAATAAAAGATTTTACCTGTTCCCCTGTGGAGTTGCGTCTTCAAGCTCAGGGGCAAACTTTGGGACATGCTGTTACACGGCAGCCTCGGCCGTGGGAGATTGCACCGCCTGGCTAATTGAAACAGGTCTGTGTGGTTGTTTGAAAAACGGCAGCCAGTTTCCAGCATGGAGGAATCACTATTGAAAACCGGAGCATTTTTCTGAAGCCCACCGGAGGGCTTTCAACATTGTTAAAGCAAAATTGGGGGTTTTAATAATGACAATTACACGGATTCCACCGAAGAGAAGTAATCTAGGACTACAATACCCAGCATACCACGCATTGGAGGGTGGCTGCATTTAAAAGGAAAATGACATTGTAGTCTGTTCTGTGTTTCTGCCTTTCCCTTTCCCTATGATTAAGATGCAGGAGCATCAAAACGCGTAAGGGACGGCGAACCAGTTGGGAAAGTGAGCCGGTTTTGACAAATAAAAGGTTTTACCTGTTCCCCTGTGGAGTTGCGTCTTCAAGCTCAGGGGCAAACTTTGGGACATGTTGTTACACGGCAGCCTCGGCCGTGGGAGATTGCACCGCCTGGCTAATTGAAACAGGTCTGTGTGGTTGTTTGAAAACGGCAGCCAGTTTCCAGCATGGAGGAATCACTATTGAAAACCGGAGCATTTTCCTGAAGCCCACCGGAGGGCTTTCAACGTTGTTAAAGCAAAATTGGGGGTTTTAATAATGACAATTACACGGATTCCACCAAAGGAAGTAATCTAGGACTACAATACCCAGCATACCACGCATTGGAGGGTGGCTGCATTTAAAAGGGAAAATGACATTGTAGTCTGTTCCGTGTTTCTGCCTTTCCCCTTTCCCTATGATTAAGATGCAGGAGCATCGAAACGCGTAAGGGACGGCGAACCAGTTGGGAAAGTGAGCCGGTTTTGACAAATAAAAGGTTTTACCTGTTCCCCTGTGGAGTTGCGTCTTCAAGCTCAGGGGCAAACTTTGGGACATGTTGTTACACGGCAGCCTCGGCCGTGGGAGATTGCACCACCTGGCTAATTGAAACAGGTCTGTGTGGTTGTTTGAAAAACGGCAGCCAGTTTCCAGCATGGAGGAATCACTATTGAAAACCGGAGCATTTTTCTGAAGCCCACCGGAGGGCTTTCAACATTGTTAAAGCAAAATTGGGGGTTTTAATAATGACAATTACACGGATTCCACCGAAGGAAGTAATCTAGGACTACAATACCCAGCATACCACGCATTGGAGGGTGGCTGCATTTAAAAGGGAAAATGACATTGTAGTCTGTTCTGTGTTTCTGCCTTTCCCCTTTCCCTATGATTAAGATGCAGGAGCATCAAAACGCGTAAGGGACGGCGAACCAGTTGGGAAAGTGAGCCGGTTTTGACAAATAAAAGGTTTTACCTGTTCCCCTGTGGAGTTGCGTCTTCAAGCTCAAGGGCAAACTTTGGGACATGTTGTTACACTGCAGCCTCGGCCGTGGGAGATTGCACCGCCTGGCTAATTGAAACAGGTCTGTGTGGTTGTTTGAAAAACGGCAGCCAGTTTCCAGCATGGAGGAATCACTATTGAAAACCGGAGCATTTTCCTGAAGCCCACCGGAGGGCTTTCAACGTTGTTAAAGCAAAATTGGGGGTTTTAATAATGACAATTACACGGATTCCACCGAAGGAAGTAATCTAGGACTACAATACCCAGCATACCTCGCATTGGAGGGTGGCTGCATTTAAAAGGGAAAATGACATTGTAGTCTGTTCCGTGTTTCTGCCTTTCCCCTTTCCCTATGATTAAGATGCAGGAGCATCGAAACGCGTAAGGGACGGCGAACCAGTTGGGAAAGTGAGCCAGTTTTGACAAATAAAAGGTTTTACCTGTTCCCCTGTGGAGTTGCGTCTTCAAGCTCAGGGGCAAACTTTGGGACATGTTGTTACACGGCAGCCTCGGCCGTGGGAGATTGCACCGCCTGGCTAATTGAAACAGGTCTGTGTGGTTGTTTGAAAAACGGCAGCCAGTTTCCAGCATGGAGGAATCACTATTGAAAACCGGAGCATTTTCCTGAAGCCCACCGGAGGGCTTTCAACATTGTTAAAGCAAAATTGGGGTTTTAATAATGACAATTACACGGATTCCACCGAAGGAAGTAATCTAGGACTACAATACCCAGCATACCACGCATTGGAGGGTGGCTGCATTTAAAAGGGAAAATGACATTGTAGTCTGTTCCGTGTTTCTGCCTTTCCCCTTTCCCTATGATTAAGATGCAGGAGCATCGAAACGCGTAAGGGACGGCGAACCAGTTGGGAAAGTGAGCCAGTTTTGACAAATAAAAGGTTTTACCTGTTCCCCTGTGGAGTTGCGTCTTCAAGCTCAGGGGCAAACTTTGGGACATGTTGTTACATGGCAGCCTCGGCCGTGGGAGATTGCACCGCCTGGCTAATTGAAACAGGTCAGTGTGGTTGTTTGAAAAACGGCAGCCAGTTTCCAGCATGGAGGAATCACTATTGAAAACCGGAGCATTTTCCTGAAGCCCACCGGAGGGCTTTCAACATTGTTAAAGCAAAATTGGGGGTTTTAATAATGACAATTACACGGATTCCACCGAAGGAAGTAATCTAGGACTACAATACCCAGCATACCACGCATTGGAGGGTGGCTGCATTTAAAAGGGAAAATGACATTGTAGTCTGTTCCGTGTTTCTGCCTTTCCCCTTTCCCTATGATTAAAATGCAGGAGCATCGAAACGCGTAAGGGACGGCGAACCAGTTGGGAAAGTGAGCCGGTTTTGACAAATAAAAGGTTTTACCTGTTCCCCTGTGGAGTTGCGTCTTCAAGCTCAGGGGCAAACTTTGGGACATATATATATATATTATCTACTGGCGGTCGCCAGTAGATAGTTATAGTTAGGACCTATTTTCCATAGGAAATCCGCGACATTCTATTTGAAATAACTCTTGCGTCCGTTGACGAATCTTCGTGAAATTTTCAAACTTTATGGCCCGCTCCGGTCTGCTCCTACCCTGAAAGTCTCAGGGTGATTCGTCAAGCGGGGGCCGAGAAAAAAGGGGGGTCCCAAAACGTGTTTTCCCCATTCATTTTTCCATAGGAAACTTTAGACACGGCTACAGCCCGAACTGCTGAACGGAATTACCCCAAGTTTGGCAAAGAGGTAGTTCTTGGTTCAGAAAGAACCCTTTTGTTAAATGGTGTAAATCCGTTCAGTAGTTCCTGAGAAAATCAAAAGTTAAGTCACATATATTTCTATGGCCGAGTAGGGTCCGCGTACCCTCCCGACCACGAGCTGCATGCTAATTGGCTGTCAAGTGGCTGTCAACACTCCAAATCAGGAAGTGTTGGCAGCCATTTTGTCCTCGGTAGAACCGAGGGACAGAAACAAGTGCGCAAAGCGCAAAAGGGGGCAGGGTAGAAACACCCTGACCCCCTAGGTCTGCTCAGGGGTCCCACAAGGACCCCTGGGCAGAAAAAAGCATTTAAAAAAAAATCGGCGGGATGCGCGAATCCCGCCGAGAAAAAATCGAAGCGCGGTCTCCCGCGCTCGATGCAAATTTGCCCCGGGTGGCCCAAGTCCCGGTGGCATGCGGGGGGTGGGTTTATTGTTTATATGGGGGGCCTCTAAGGCCCCCCCACACGCCCCGGGGACCACCACCTCCCTGGGGCACATAGAAAATAAATGTGGGGGTCCGTTACGGACCCCAGAGCCCCGAGGACCACCACCTCCCGGGGCTGTGCAATTCAAGGGAGGGGGCCACGCGGCCCCTCTTGGAGCCCTTGATGGCCCTGGGGACCGCCACCCCCAGGGCCGGCTCCTGCAGTGTCCTGGGGTGCCTACCCCAAGACACTGTAGTTTGCTATTACAGGACGGGAGCCTCGCGGCTCCCGTCCTGTCATAACAGACTTGGTTTGCATTTTGAAAGAGAGAGCAGGAAACCTGCTCTCTCTTTCAAAATGCAAACTCAATTGCTTTCCACATCGGGAGCAGCATGTTAGCTGCTCCCCATGTGGAAAAGCAATGCCGGCTCACGCAGGAGGCGGGGAGCCGGCTGGGACTGTGGGGGATTGGGGACCCCCACAGTCCCCAACCAGAGGCCAGGCCCCGGGGATGGGGTCCCTGGGGCCATAAGTGGCCAGGGAGAGGGCCACGCAGCCCCCTCCTCAAATAAAAAATAAATAAAAAAAAAGGGCAAGGCCGGCCCCGGGGATGGGGTGCCCGGGGCCTTAAATGGCCTGAGGAGGGGGCCACGCAGCCCCCCTCCAAAATAATAAAAAAATCGAGGGCATGTCCCAGGGGATGGGGTCCCGGGGCCAATACAGGCCCAGGAAGGGGGCCACGCGGCCCCCTTCCCGTTTTTTTTTTATTTAAAAAATAAATAAAATGCACAGGCCCCGGGGGATGGGGTCCCCGGGGCCAAAGTGGCCAAGGGAAGGGGGCCACGCAGCCCCCTTCCCATTAAAAAAATTAGAAAGAAAAAAACGACCGGCATTGTGCCGGAGCCCCGCCCCTCCCTGCAGTACTCTGCAACGCCCCTGGCGCGTTTAAGAAGAGGAAGTAATTCCCCTTGAATACTGGGGGTCCCTGGGGCCAACTAGTCCACCAGGAACCTCCAGTATGCGCCAGGGGCTGCGTTGCAGAGAGGTGTACAGAGGCCACGCCCCTTTTACACCTCTCTGCAACGCAGCTCTGTGGCGCTTTTAGAAAGTACATGGTGGGCTAGTTGGACTCCAGGGACCCTCAGGATTCAAGGGGACTTAATCCCCCAACTTAAAACGCACCACGGGCGCGTTTGCACAGTGGTGAAGGGAGGGGCGGGGCTTCAGGTGACATGTGTGCAAACAGGCCCCGTGGCGCGTTTTAAGATGGGAATTTAATCCCCTTCAATCCTGAGGGTCCCTGGGAGCCAACTAGCCCAAAGGGTACGTCCAGAAAGCGCCACAGAGCTGCATTGCAGAGAGGTGCAAAAGGGGCGTGGCCTCTGAACACCTCTCTGCAACGCAGCTCCTGGCGCATACTGGAGGTACAGGGTGGGCTAGTTGGACCCCAGGGACGCTCATGATTCAAGGGGACTTAATCCCCCAACTTAAAACGCGCCACGGGCGCGTTTGTACAGATGTCACCTCAGGCCCCACCCCCACCCATCACCATTGTGCAAATATTCCTCTAAAATCAGCCGATCTACGAATTCCTATTTACTCACCTGTTATCAGGAGAGACCTCAGTGCTGCATCTTTCAGCCCAGTACTGATCCTGAAAAGTAATTTTAACCATACTTACCAGTAACTTGAATTTCCTTCCATAGGATATCATTGACTGGTTTCACTTGGAAATTCTTCTAAGTGTGGAGTTTTGGAACTTTATAATATTCCTCTAAAATCAGCCGAAATACGAATTCCGATTTACTCACCTGTTATCAGGAGAGACCTCAGTGCTGCATCTTTCAGCCCAGTACTGATCCTGAAAAGTAATTTTAACCGTACTTACCAGTAACTTGAATTTCCTTCCATAGGATATCATTGACTGGTTTCACTTGGAAATTCTTCTAAGTGTGGAGTTTTGGAACTTTATAATATTCCTCTAAAATCAGCCGAAATACGAATTCCGATTTACTCACCTGTTATCAGGAGAGACCTCAGTGCTGCATCTTTCAGCCCAGTACTGATCTTGAAAAGTAATTTTAACCGTACTTACCAGTAACTTGAATTTCCTTCCATAGGATATCATTGTCTGCTTTTTGCTGAAAAAGTTTCTAAGTGTCGATTTTTGAAACATACAAATATTCCTCTAAAATCAACCGAACTACGAATTCCGATTTACTCACCTGTTATCAGGAGAGACCTCAGTGCTGCATCTTTCAGCCCAGTACTGATCCTGAAAAGTAATTTTAACCGTACTTACCAGTAACTTGAATTTCCTTCCATAGGATATCATTGCCTGCTTTTTGCTGAAAAAGTTTCTAAGTGTCGATTTTTGAAACATACAAATATTCCTCTAAAATCAGCCAAAATACGAATTCCGATTTAATCACCTGTTATCAGGAGAGACCTCAGTGCTGCATCTTTCAGCCCAGTACTGATCCTGAAAAGTAATTTTAACCGTACTTACCAGGAACTTGAATTTCCTTCCATAGGCTAACATTGACTGGTTTCACTTGGAAATTCTTCGAAGTGTGGAGTTTTGGAACTTTATAATATTCCTCTAAAATCAGCTGAAATACGAATTCCGATTTACTCACCTGTTATCAGGAGAGACCTCAGTGCTGCATCTTTTAGCCCAGCACTGACCCTGAAAAGTAATTCTAACCGTACTTACCAGTAACTTTTATTTCCTTCCATAGGAATCCATTGTCTGGTTTTCAGCAGAAAAGTTTCAAAGTATCGATTTTTACAAACTACAAATATTCCTTAAAAATCGCCTGTATAACTTAAACGCATTCTTTCAACTGTTTACAGGAGATGCACCAGTGCTGGATCCAGGATCCACCACTGAGTAAGAAAAAGTAACGATAACACTACTTACCTGCTAAGTGAATTTCCTGCCTTAGGATAACATTGGTGATTCTATGCACTGTAAAAACCATAGGTTTCAGGCACGTTATAGTTAGAAATTAGCATTTAAAAAACCTTTGATATTCACTGAAAAAACCATAGGTTTCAGACACGTTATAGTTAGAAATTAGCATTTAAAAAACCTTTGAAATTCACTGAAAAAACCATAGGTTTCAGGCACGTTATAGTTAGAAATTAGCATTTAAAAAACCTTTGAAATTCACTGAAAAAACCATAGGTTTCAGACACGTTATAGTTAGAAATTTGCATTTAAAAAACCTTTGAAATTCACTGAAAAAACCATAGGTTTTAGGGACAGTTATAGTTAGTTGGACATTGCACTCGTACAAAACCCGTGAAATTCCCCGTTATAGTTAGTTCAGCTAACTATAACTCGCGCCCGCAATGCACTGCTGATGACATCACATATTACATCACTCATGACATGGTCAGTGACATCACTGATGACATCACTGATGACATCTCAAATGACATCACTGATGACATCATCCATGTGATAATTTCATTCATCTTCTCACACCCTAATATAACTTTTGATACACCCACTGTAAATTACAGACTGCCATTCTCAAAACCATAGACACTCCAACACCAATAACTACATACCCACTCACTGATTCTTAGGTCTACACACACATCCACTCACTCACCCGTACAGTCACTCATACTTACGGTCACTCAGTACAGGACTATCATATGCACTCATACACCTACATAGACACTCACACACCGCCACTCATCCATAGAGGTACTCATACACCTAGTCAGTCATGCAAATAATTAATCACACTGCCATTTACTCACCTATACAGTTATACACACACCAGCTCACTTACTCATACAAATACTAGCACATTCTTACGCTCTTATACAATCACTGATACAAGCACACACTCATCCATACAGTCACTCTCACAATCACAATCACACACTCGCTTATAGCTATTTATATACTCCAACACACATATATACTGCCTTTCACATATGTAGTTACTCACACATGTACCACTGAGATATACATTCACTCACTAACACACCCATACACACACTCACCCACCCATACAGTCCATCACAGATGCACTCTTGAAACCATGCACCCAGTGAATCACCCACTGATACATCTATGTGCAGCCACACACACCCCATCCACACAAACACTCAGGCACCCATACAGATACTCAGACAACCAATCAATAACACATAGACACTCATGTAGCTATTTACAAACCCATGCAGCCACTTACTCACCAACAGACAGACGGATAAAGACATTCACACAGTTTAGTCACTAACCCATGCATTTAGTAAGATACGTTTAATCACTCACATATAGAGTCAGTCACGCACCTACTAAATCATCCATCCAGACACTTATACACCCACTCATTATTCAATACACCTTGGCATATATATTAAACATATTTAAACTTTATAGAAACACACAGTCACTGCATGATGTCATCAGTGATGTCATTTGAGATGTCATCAGTGATGTCATCAGTGATGTCACTGACCATGTCATGAGTGATGTAATATGTGACGTCATCAGCAGTGCATTGCGGGGGCGCAAGTTATAGTTAGCTGAACTAACTATAACGGGGGAATTTCACGGGTTTTGTACGAGTGCAATGTCCAACTAACTATAACTGTCCCTAAAACCTATGGTTTTTTCAGTGAATATATATATATATATTATCTACTGTCGGTCGCCAGTAGATAGTTATAGTTAGGACCTAGTTTCCATAGGAAAAGCGTTTTTTTTTCTCCCAATAACTTTGGCGCCGGATGACGAATCAACGTGAAATTTTCAAAACTAGTGTGGCGCTCCGGTCAGCTCCTGTCTTGAAAGTTTCGGGGTGATTCGGCAAGCGGGGGCCGAGAAAAAGGGGGGTCCCAAAACGTGTTTTCTCCATGTTAATTCCCATAGGAAACTTTAGACACGGCTACAGCCCGAACTGCTGAACGGAATTACACCAAATTTGGCAAAAAGGTAGTGCTTGGTTCAGAAAGCGCCCTTTTTTTTAAATGGTGTAAATCCATTCAGTAGTTGCGGAGAAAATCAAAAAATAGAGGTCAAAAAATCAATTTCCCATATGAAACTTTAGACACGGTTACAGCCAAAACTGCTGAACAGAATTTCACCAACTTTGGCAAAAAGGTAGTGCTTGATTCAGAAAGCGCCCTTTATTTTAAATGGTGTAAATCCGTTCAGTAGTTCCTGAGAAATTAAAAAAATAAAAGTTTTGATATCTATGGCCGCGGAGGATCCGCACACCCTCCCGATCACGAGCTTCATGCTAATTGGCTGTCAACACTTCAAACGAGGAAGTATTGGCAGCCATCTTGTGCCTCGGTAACCGAGGCACAAGAAAACAGAAAAACTAAGGCGCAAAACAAGAAAAGGGGGCAGGGTAGAAACACCCTGACCCCCTAGGCCTGCTCAGGGGGTCCCACAAGGACCCCCAGGGCCCAAAAAGCATTTAAAAAAATAAAATCGCCCGAATTCGCGCTGGGTGCGTGAATCCGGCCGTGAAAATAAAAACGTAGCGCGGACTCCCGCGCTCGTTAATTGAAGCCCCGGGTGGGCCAGGTCCCGGGGGCAGTAAAAATGTGTGGGGGCCCCAATCCCCCCACACTGCCCCGGGACTGCCACCCCCGGGGCTTTGCAAAATATTTGCGGGGGCACAAGGCCCCCCGCAGCCCCGGGGACCGCCACCCCCGGAGCTTGTTTTTTAGAGTTTGGGGGCCTCTAAAGCCCCCAAGCCCCAGGGACCGCCATCCCTGGGGCTTAAATCAATTATAATCGCGGGGGCACACTGCCCCCCCGCAGCCCTGGGGACTGCCACCCCCCGGGGCTTCTTTAAAAAAAAAAAAAAATAGCTGGTGGGGGGGGGCACGAGCCCCCCCACACGCCCCGGGGACCGCCACCTCCCCGGGGCACTAATATTTAAATTTGGGGGTCCGTAACGGACCCCCGAGCCCCGGGGACCACCACCTCCCCGGGGCTGTGCAAGTGAAGGGAGGGGGGCCGTGCGGCCCCCTACTGGAGCCTGTGATGGCCCTGGGGACTGCCACCCCCCAGGGCCGGCTCCTGCAGTGTCCCGGGGTGCCCACCCCCAGGACACTGCTGTTTGCTATGGCAGGAACGGAGCCTCGCGGCTCCCGTCCTGCCATAGCAAACTTGCTTTGGATTTTGGAAGAGAGAGCAGGAAACCTGCTCTCTCTTCCAAAATCTAAAGCAGATTGCTTTTCCACACGGGGAGCTGCATGTTCCCCATGTGGAAAAGCAATGCCGGCTCCTGCAGGACGCGGGGAGCCGGCGGGACCGTGGGGGCATTGGGGCTCCCCCCACGGTCCCCAACGGATAGGGCCTGCCCCGGGGGATGGGGTCCCTGGGGCTAGTAGTGGCCCTGGAGGGGAGCCATGCGGCCCGCCTCCCCAAATTAAAAAAAAAAAAAAAAAAGGCCGGCCCCGGGGGATAGGGTCCCCGGGGCCAATAGAGGCCTCAGGAGGGGGGCCACGCAGCCCCCTCCTTAAAAAGTTTAAAAAATGTGGCCATGCCCCGGGGGATGGGGTCCCCAGGGCCGGAATTGGCCATGGGAGGGGGGCCATGCGGCCCCCTTCCCGTTCAGTTTTTTTTTGTTTTTTTTATAAAAAAAAGGGGTCAGGCCCTGGGGGATGGGGTCCCTAGGGCCCAAAAAAGGAAAAAAGAAGGGGGGCCACAGAGCCCCCCTTCTAAAAAAAAAAAAAAAAAAAATACGCGATCGTGCCTCAGGCCCCGCCCCCTCCCTTCACCACTCTGCAAACGCACCCTGTGGTGCGTTTTAAATTGGGGCATTAATTCCCCTTGAATACTGGGGGTCCCTGGGGGCCAACTAGCCCACCAGGTACCTCCAGTGCGAGCCACAGGGCTGCGTTGCAGAGAGGTGGTGCAGGCCACACCCCTTTTTACACCTCTCTGCAACGCAGCTCTGTGGCGCTTACTGGAGGTACCTGGTGGGCTAGTTGGACCCCAGGGACCCTCAGGATTCAAGGGGACTTTATCCCCCAACTTAAAACATGCCACGGGCGTGTTTGCACAGTGGAGAAGGGAGGGGGCGGGGCTTGAGGTGACATGTGTGCAAGCACGCCCTGTGGCGTGTTTTAAGTTGGGGGATTAAGTCCCTTGAATCCTGAGGGTCCCTGGGGTCCAACTAGCCCACCAGGTACCTCCAGTAAGCGCCACAGAGCTGCATTGCAGAGAGGTGTAAAAAGGGGCGTGGCCTCGGACCACCTCTCTGCAACGCAGGCCTGTGGCGCTTACTGGAAGTACCTGGTGGGCTAGTTGGGCCCCAGGGACCCTCAGGATTCAAGGTGACCTAATACCCCAACTTAAAATGCGCCACAGGGTGCGTTTGCACAGTGGTGAAGGGAGGGGGCGGGGCCTCAGGGGACATGTGTGCAAACACGCCCTGTGGCGCGTTTTAAGTTGGGGAATTAATTCCCCTTGAATGCTGAGTGACCCTGGGGGCCAACTAGCCCACCAGGTACCTCCAGTGCACGCCACAGGGCTGCGTTCCAGAGAGGTGGTCCAGGCCATGCCCCTTTTTACACCTCTGTGCAACGCAACTCTGTGGGACGTACTGGAGGTACCTAGTGGGCTAGTTGGACCCCAGGGACCCTCAGGATTCAAGGGGACTTAATCTCCCAACTTAAAACGGCCACAGGGCTTGTTTGCACACATGTCACCTCAGGCCCCCCCTCCCTTCACCACTGTGCAAACGCGCCCGGGGCGTGTTTTAAGAGGAAGTTTTAATCCCCTGCCCTATTATGTACTAGGGCCTTACAGAGGAGGTCATGCTAATCACAGGGGTACCCCAACGCATAGTGTTCCCTAGTGTATGTAGGTGTTTTCACTGTATTCTAAGTGTCTTTTAGCATAGCACTGGCTCTAGGCCTGGTTAGTCCGAGTCAGTTACCACCAGTACCCATCTGAAAAAGTTGTGGGCACAGGATGATTTTGCAACAAGGCCTCTTTCTGCTCCTCTGTTGGTTCTTTCTGCACATGTCTTGCTTCTTCCTGCTCTTTTCTTCGTCTTTGTGGACTTCTGTTGCTTCTTTCTGCATTTCTTTTGCTTCTTTATGTGCGTTTTTCTTCTTTCTTCACATGTCCTACCTCTGTAGGCATAGTTAGAAACTAGCATTTAAAAAACCTTTGAAATTCACTTAAAAACCATAGGTTTCAAGCACGTTATAGTTAGAAATTAGCATTTAAAAAACCTTTGAATTTCACTGAAAAAACCATAGGTTTCAGGCACGGATATCATTTTTGTTTTCTAGCATATTGCATTTGCATTTTATATGATGTATTTGTTCTAATTGTATTTCAGAATGATAGTATAGAGGTCATTTCTTTTAAATTGTGAGCCTTATTCCCAGGGTCTCTTAATCTTTTCATTGTTTCTATCTGTATATTGTATTTTGCACTTTATAAGATGTATTTGCACTAAAATGCACATTGCACTTTATCAGGGCTCTGATGTATTTGCATCATAAGTATTCTAGAAACTTGGCCGCTAATTGTTATTATGGATGTGGTGTTCGATTTTCATTTTCATTATAAGGCTTCCTCCTAAGGAAAAGGCAAATGAAATATAAATGTATTTTCCTTGTCTTATATGTGCACTTTTATGGCATTAAGTTGCCGAATAAAGTTTTCTGACTGACTGACTGACATAGGTTTCAGACACGTTATAGTTAGAAATTAGCATTTTAAAAAACCTTTGAAATTCACTGAAAAAACCATAGGTTTCAGGCACGTTACAGTTAGAAATTAGCATTTAAAAACCTTTGAAATTCACTGAAAAAACCATAGGTTTTAGGGACAGTTATAGTTAGTTGGACATTTCACTCGTACAAAACCATAGAAATTCCCCGTTATAGTTAGTTCAGCTAACTATAACTCGCGCCCTGCAATGCACTGCTGATGATGACACATATTACATCACTCATGACATGGTCAGTGACATCACTGATGACATCACTGATGACATCTCAAATGACATCACTGATGACATCACTGATGACATCATCCATGTGATAATTTGATGCATCTTCTCACACCCTAATATAACCTTTGATACACCCACTCTAAATTACAGACTGCCATTCTCAAAACCATAGACACTCCAACACTAATAACTACATACCCACTCACTGATTCTTAGGTCTACACACACATCCACTCACTCACCCATACAGTCACTCATACTTACAGTCACTCAGTACAGGACTATCATATGCACTCATACACCTACATAGACACTCACACACCGCCACTCATCCATAGAGGTACTCACACACCTAGTCAGTCATGCAAATAATTAATCACACTGCCATTTACTCACCTATACAGTTATACACACACCAGCTCACTTACTCATACAAATACTAGCACATTCTTACGCTCTTATACAATCACTGATACAAGTACACACTCATCCATACAGCCACTCTCACAATCACACACTCTTACTTATAGCCATTTATATACTCCAACACACATATATACTGCCTTTCACATATGTAGTTACTCACACATGTACCACTGAGATATACATTCACTCACTAACACACCCATACACACACTCACCCACCAATACAGTCCATCACAGATGCACTCTTGAAACCATGCACCCAGTGAATCACCCACTCACACATCTATGCACAGAGTCACACACACCCCCCCACACAAACACTCAGGCACCCATACAGATACTCAGACAACCAACCAATAACCCATGTAGACACTCATGTAGCTATTCACAAACCCATGCAGCCGCTTACACACCAACAGACAGACGGATACAGACATTCTCACAGTTTAGTCACTAACCCATGCATAAGATACGTTTAATCACTCACTTATAGAGTCAGTCACGCACCTACTAAATCATCCATTCAGACACTTATACACCCACTCATTCTTCAATACGCCTTTCCCTATATATATTAAACATATTTAAACTTTACAGAAACACACAGTCACTGGATGATGTCATCAGTGATGTCATTTGAGATGTCATCAGTGATGTCATCAGTGATGTCACTGACCATGTCATGAGTGATGTAAAATGTGACATCATCAGCAGTGCATTGCGGGGCGCGAGTTATAATTAGCTGAACTAACTATAACGGGGAATTTCTATGTTTTTGTACGAGTGAAATGTCCAACTAACTATAACTGTCCCTAAAACCTATGGTTTTTTCAGTGAATTTCTAAGGTTTTTTAAATGCTAATTTCTAACTATAACGTGCCTGAAACCTATGGTTTTTTTCAGTGAATATATATATATATAAAACATATTTAAACTTTACAGAAACACGTAGTCACTGGATGATGTCATCAGTGATGTCATCAGTGATGTCATTTGAGATGTCATCAGTGTTGTCATCAGTGATGTCACTGACCATGTCATGAATGATGTAATATGTGACGTCATCAGCAGTGCATTGCAGGGTCGCGAGTTATACTTAGCTCAACTAACTATAACGGGCGAATTTCTCTGGTTTTATACTAGTGAAATGTCCAACTAACTATAACGTCCCTGAAACCTATGGCTTTTTCAGTGAATTTCAAAGGTTTTTTAGATGATAGTTTCTAACTATAACCTCCCTGAAACCTATGGTTTTTTCAGTGAATTTCAAAGGTTTTTTAAATGCTAATTTCTAACTATAACATCCCTGAAACCTGTGATTTTTTCAGTGAATTTCTAAGGTTTTTTAAATGATAGTTTCTAACTATAACCTCCCTGAAACCTATGGTTTTTTCAGTGAATTTCAAAGGTTTTTTAAATGCTAATTTCTAACTATGACGTCCCTGAAACCTGTGATTTTTTCAGTGAATTTCTAAGGTTTTTTAAATGCTAATTTCTAAGTATAGCATCCCTGAAACCTGTGTTTTTTTCAGTGAATTTCTAAGGTTTTTTAAATGCTAATTTCTAACTACACCTAGATAGGTAAGACATGTGCAGAAAGAGAAAGAAAGGCACAGAAAGAAGCAAGAGAAGTGCAGAAAGAAGCAAGAGAAGTACAGAAAAAGGCAAGAAAAGTGGAGAAAAAAGCAAGAGAGGTGCAAAAAGAGGAAGAAATGCGCAGAAAGAAGCAGGAGAAGTGATGAAAGAGGCAAGAGAGATGCAGAAAGAAGCAAGAGAAGTGCAGAAAGAAGCAAGAGAGGCACAGAAAGAAGCAATAGAGTTGCAAAAAGAAGAGAGTGAGGTGCAGAAAGAGGAAGAGAGGTGCAGAAAGAGGTAAGAGAGGTGCAGAAAGAGACAAGAGAGGTGCAGAAAGAGGCAAGAGAGGTCCAGAAAGAGGAAGAAAGGTGCAGAAAGAGGCAAGAAAAAGACAGAAAAAGGAAGAAAGGTGCAGAAAGAAGCAAGAGAAACACAGAAAGAAGCAAGAGAGGTGCAGAAAGAAGCAAGAGGAGTGCAGAAAGAAGAGAGTGAGGTACAGAAAGAGGCAAGAGAGGTAGAGAAAGAGGCAAGAGAAGTGCAGAAAGAGGCAAGAGAGGTGAAGAAAGAGGCAAGAGAGGTGCAGAAAGAGGCAAGAGATGTACAGAAAGAGGCAAGAGAGGTGTAGAAAGAGACAAGACTGGTGCAGAAAGAGGCAAGAGATATGCAGAAAGAGGCAAGAGAGGTTCAGAAAGAGGCAAGAGAGGTGCATAAAGAGGCAAGAGGGGTGCAGAGAGAAGAGAGTGAGCTGCAGAAAGAGGGAAGGGAGGTGTAGAAAGAGGCAAGAGAGGTGCAGAAAGAAGAGAGTGAGCTGCAGAAAGAGGCAAGAGAGGTGCAGAAAGAGGCAAGAGAGGTGCAGAAAGAGGTAAGAGGTGTAGAAAGAGTCAAGCGAGGTACAGAAAGAGGAAGAAAGGTGCAGAAAGAAGCATGTGAGCTGCAGAAAGAGGCAAGAGAAGATCAAAAAGAGTCAAGAGAGGTGCATCAAGAGGCAAGAGAGGTGCAAAAAGAGGAAGAAATGTTCAGAAAGAACCAAGAGAAGTGCAGAAAGAGGCATGAGAGGTGCAGAAAGAGGCAAGAGAGGTGCAGAAAGAGGCAAGAGAGGTGCAGAAAGAGGCAAGAGAGGTGCAGAAAGAGGGTGAGCTGCAGAAAGAGGCAAGAGAGGTACAGAAAGAGGCAAGAGAGGTACAGAAAGAGGCAAGAGAGGTGCAAAAGAGGCAAGAGAGGTACAGATAGAAGAGAGTGAGCTGCAGAATGAGGGAAGAGAGGTGCAGAAAGAGGCAAGAGAGGTGCAGAAAGAAGAGAGTGAGATGCAGAAATAAGCAAGAGAAGTGCAGACAGAGGCAAGAGAGGTGCATAAAGAGGCAAGAGAGGTGCAGAAAGAGGCAAGAGAGGTGCAGAAAGAGGCAAGAGAGGTACAGATAGAAGAGAGTGAGCTACAGAAAGAGGCAAGAGAGGTGCAGAAAGAGGCAAGAGAGGTGCATAAAGAGTCAAGAGAGGTGCAGAAAGAGGCAAGAGAGGTGCAGAAAGATGCAAGAGAGGTGTAGAAAGAGGCAAGAGTGGTGCAGAAAGAGGCAAGAGATGTGCAGAAAGAGGCAAGAGAGGTGCAGAAAGAGGCAAGAGAGGTGCAAAAGAGGCAAGAGAGGTACAGCTAGAAGAGAGTGAGCTGCAGAATGAGGGAAGAGAGGTGCAGAAAGAGGCAAAAGAGGTGCAGAAAGAAGAGAGTGAGCTGCAGAAAGAGGCAAGAGAGGTGCAGAAAGAGGCAAGAGATGTGCAGAAAGAGACAAGAGACAACTTGATTGCTAACATTCTATATTTATTACAAAAGTGTGGCATGCCTGATGTCATCTTGATGTAATCAAAACTGTAATACCTAAAGCATTTCCTTTAGAAAATATAGAAATGAGAGGGTCTTATTTGCATAGAAATTATGGTTAGTGGTCTAAAAAACTAAAATGAGGGTATATTTTCTGAGATCTCAAATAGCGACAAAGCACTTTTAAATTATTTGTTATCTTTATGTTTTTTTATCCAGTTGACCACATGATTAAATGTTACGCTTAGGGGAGAGAATGTGGTGTTACTTCCAGAGCTCCAGACTTTGCAACTTGGGAACCAAGTTGGAGTTTCTGCTTCAGCTCGACATTCTGTGATTCTGGTCAAATCACTTAATCTCCCCATGCCTACAACCAAAATGAGTTTGTCCTTGTATGATGTAACTAATGCTCATGTAAAGCACTCCAATATCTGACCAGCCTGCTCTATATAAAACTGCAAAAAAACAAAGGATAAAAAGTGTTTTCCACACTTCTGTCATTGGGCTATACGTGGGCTACATTTGGGTGATATTTGTGCTACATTTGGGCTCCTTTTTCTCTGGTGGCCACCTTGGGAGACTTCAATTAAATTCATTAAACTTTATTCGATCTGATTTAGAAACATAGATCATAAAAGTGTACATAAAAACAGTAAATCCTCTTTCTTAATACAATACAGTGGGAATTAATTAAAACCAGTAGGTAAAAACGGGTGTTACAAAGCCCGGTTCAGAGCAACTTCAGGTTAACAGAATAGTAGAGTTCAATGTTTCGCAAGATCAATCTAATGAACTTCGTGCAAAATAAGCAATAAGGGGTCCAAGTAAGAGCAACGCTCCAATACCTGACCAGTCTGCACTATATAAAACTGTAAAAAAACAAAAAATAAAAAGTGTTTTGCACACTTCTGTCATTGGGCTATATGTGGGCTACATCTGGGTGATATTTGTGCTACATTTGGGCTCTTTTTTTCTCTGGTGGCCATCTTGGGAGATTTATTTGTTATCAAGTTTCCTAATTTCCTCATTTACTGCAGTCTCCTCAGTAGGAAATGCTTTCAGTTTTTACTTTGATTCCATCAAGAAGGCATTCAGATGTGTTACACATTTGCCATAAATTCAGAATGTTAGCACTCTAGTTGCTCATTAGATCACTGTAGTAAAGCTACTGCTCACCAGGGAGTTAACTGGAAGTCTACTGCTGGTATTGAAAGTGATTGTTTCAGTCTGCATGTCAGAATTTTCTAATGAAATAGAAGAGGATTTGAGATCTAACTTAAAACATGCCCTAATTTTTCTTTCTGCAGCACTAACCATAATTTGTATGGCAAAATGAACCCCCTCATTTTGTTCCTTTTTAAATTAAATATTTTAAGTGTTACCAGTTTATTCCAATCAAGATGGCTTCAGGTGTGCCATCATTTTGTCATAATTAAGACTGTTAGCGCTCTAGTTGTTCTTTAGAACACTCTGGGAAGCTGCAGTAGAACACAAAGGAATCAACTGACAGGCTGCTCCTGTTGAAATATAACAGGAAGATATTTGAGATCTCACTTAAAACATGTCCTAATTTTTCTTTCTACAGCACTAACCATAATTTCTATGACAAAATGAACCCCCTCATTTTGTTCCTTTTTAAATTAAATGTTTTAAGTGTTACCAGTTTATTCCAATCAAGATGGCTTCAGGTGTGCCATAATTTTGCCATAAGTAAGACTGTTAGCGCTCTAGTTGTTCTTTAGAACACTCTGGGAAGCTGCAGTAGAACACAAAGGAATCAACTGACAGGCTGCTCCTGTTGAAATATAACAGGAAGATATTTGAGATCTCACTTAAAACATGTCCTAATTTTTCTTTCTACAGCACTAACCATAATTTCTATGACAAAATGAACCCCATCATTTTGTTCCTTTTTAAACTAAATGTTTTAAGTGTTACCAGTTTATTCCAATCAAGATGGCTTCAGGTGTGCCATACTTTTGTCATAAGTAAGGCTGTTAGCGCTCTAGTAGTTCTTTAGAACACTCTGGGAAGCTGCAGTAGAACACAAAGGAATCAACTGACCAGTGTTGCCAGATTGGGCTATTTCCCACACAATTGGGCGACATTTTTCCCATTTGTGCGGGGAAAAGACCCACCTGGCGGGTGGCTACTTTTTGGGCTTATTTTCACCAGTTGTGCGCAAATTTTTAGCTGGGGCGGCGCCAACACTTTATCACTTGCAGGGCAGGCAGCATGGATGGGAACCAAGAGCAACTGAGCCAACCAGTGGTGGGCAGTGGCACGAATGTCAGCAGCCAATGAACGCGAAGCGCACTGCATGGCTGAGACATCATTGGAGGAGGACACAGCATGGTGGGTGTGACATGTGATACTCATGTGACGTGTGATACTTTCTAGACGTGCTGCTGAAGGCAGCAGTACGTGCGTGTGTGTGCAAGTGCAAGCACACCTGCTGCCAAACTTCTCCCTAGCATAGTGGTGCACAGGAGTGTTGTACACAGTCTCTTTGGGTAAGAGTGCCGTCAATCTAGTAGTGCGCGAAAGCGCTACTAATGACGGCCCTGGGAATACTGTTTGCCCATCCCCCGCGTGCTTTATTAAAAGCAGTCAAGCGTGGAGAGGGCATCCGGATGGTCTCTCGCAAGAACACGCGCTCTCTCACTGTCTGTCGGCGGCGCACGCGCGCGGGCGGACGGACATCGGACTGACTGATTAGTTAGTCAGTACTCAGGTCAGGAGCTCCTTTTCGTGGTCGAGTCTGTGTCTGGTTGGTCTGGTGCCATCCTCCAGTACACTGTACTGCTGAACTGCACCGTCTCAGTCAGTGAAGTCTCAGGCTCAGCAGTTCATCATAGGCTAGCTGCTGCCTGCGCTGCTGGCTGCGCACCTCGAGGGGCCTGGCCCCTGTCTGGCAGGATAAGGCTTGCGCACTCAGCGCTGCTGCCTGCCCTTAGAGTTACACAAAAGGGTTTACCCAGATGAGTCCTGGGACCTGGGTAGAATACAGTACAAAAAGGGAGTGGTCCCAGTCTAACAGTTTGAAAAAATATGTATTTAAATGCCAGCCGGCATTAGTTCAAATTACACAACAATAAAGTAAAGCGTTCAATATTATTTAATCATATTGAGCATCAGAATAAATCTGGAACAGCATATTATATCAAGTGCCCCACGAAGTGGGGGAAAGAGGGGGGAAATAGTAAGGTGCACTTTGTGAGGATTGGGGAAGTGGAAGAGAGAGGTAGTGACATCAAATACATTACAAATAGAGCCGGCTTCACTCGGCTATACAATAATGATGGAGACATTTAAAAAGCCATTGTTTGCAATACACTATCACAGTGAAGCAAGCACTGTTGATCAAACTGGCATAGGGCAGTGATGTAGTCGACGTTTCGACCCCCAAAGGTAAGTAGGCTGTTTGGGTCCTTACGCCGGGGTCTTCCTCAGGACTAAGAAGGGGCACCAGAAACCACCCTTGACTGGATGGAGGATTTGAATGTTGATGGGCTTCTAGGGCTCCGAAATGACAGAGAAACGGACCTATGTCACTTATAGCGTGTAGTGGGGAATCCTCCTCACATACACTACTTGCATCAGGGAATTAATGTAGAAATCTGCTAAGGCCCAGTGGTTCCATAATTACTGAAAAGGAAACACAAAATCTCATCCTTATTTCTATTCAAATGAGTTACCAAATCTCAGTTAATGCGTCTGTCTCCAGGAGGTCCTTTTCTCTGTCATTTCGGAGCCCTAGAAGCCCATCAACATTCAAATCCTCCATCCAGTCAAGGGTGGTTTCTGGTGCCCCCTTCTTAGTCCTGAGGAAGACCCGGCGTAAGGACCCAAACAGCCTACTTACCTTTGGGGTCGAAACGTCGACTACATCACTGCCCTATGCCAGTTTGATCAACAGTGCTTGCTTCACTGTGATAGTGTATTGCAAACAATGGCTTTTTAAATGTCTCCATGATTATTGTATAGCCGAGTGAAGCCGGCTCTATTTGTAATGTATTTGATGTCACTACCTCTCTCTTCCACTTCCCCAATCCTCACAAAGTGCACCTTACTATTTCCCCTCTTTCCTCTCACTTCGTGGGGCACTTGATATAATACGCTGTTCCAGATTTATTCTGATGCTCAATATGATTAAATAATATTGAACGCTTTACTTTATTGTTGTGTAATTTGAACTAATGCCGGCTGGCATTTAATTACGAATTTTTTCGAACTGCTAGACTGGGACCACTCCCTTTCTGTGCTGCCTGCCCTTAGGCTGTATTAATATTCTGAACCGGACTGCACCGCATTACCTTTCCGCATAATCATTGATCCCGCAGCCAGCCTGGAGGAGGCCAAAGGTCAGGGCAGGCCCAGGGGAGGGACCAACGATGTAAAGCTTGCTTGGTGAGTCCCACTCCCGCTCTGAGTGCCCCCTCTCCCCCACCCCCCGAATCTCACTCACTCACAAACGGTGACAGTCATAATCACGGTCAGAGACAAGGAGAGAGACTCGAGAGTGACTAGTGTGCAGTGTTGTGCACTACTGGCAGTCTGTCTGTCTACTGTCCAGGCGTGCAACGCCCATTGGGCTCAAAGAAGGGCTTCTTAGAGCCCCTGCATCTCCACTCTGCCTATTGCTTGAAGAATTAGCCCCCCCCCAAAAAAATTCTTAGCCCGCCCCGAAATTTGGCTCTAGTTGCGCCTCTGCTACTGTCTGGCACTGGTTGGTTAATCTTCTCCTCACGCACGTGTGCACTGGGCTGCCTGGCCTGGGCTGGCTGGCCTGTGTCTGTGTGTGCACTCACTGCACTGTCTGCTGCCACAAGTCGCGTCGCGGCCCCGGCCCCAGCCTTCAATCCTGTGACTGTCCTTGAGTAGTTGCCTTCTTCAACTTCACGAGGACGCCAGGAGTGGACCAGGATGGTTCGGTTGACTGACTGTATCCTGCCCTAATCTAAATAAGTGACATTTAATTTTTACCTCGCCCTCCAGGCTACCTATACAGTAGGAACTTGTCTAGGTTGAGATTCATGCCACAGAGGGGTGTGGGTGTGTGTGCACTGACCGATGTGTCGTTCCTGCCTGGCCGGGTGCAGGCGCAGCAAACCTCATTTGTTAAAATAACTTCAGGGTGGCTGCTGTTTAAGGTATCTCTCTGGTCCGGTCCCGTTTTCAATATGGATAATGGGTGAAAGTTGGAAGGACACCACATGTGAAGTTACCCGAAGGCGAGGGGAAGGCCTGTGGAATGCATGTGTGGATGTGAAAGCATGGAACTGCCTTCCCTGTGTTTTTAGTGCCTTTTTCCATGGGACGCGTGTTAATTTTGCCAAATCATTAAAAGGAAAATATGTAAATTGTATTTTTTTAAATATTGAAATTAATGGTTGGTAGTTTTTTGAAAAAGTTGTAAAAGCAGGTTTTGTGTTTGGGTAAAATTATTCCTTCCTAAAATAGAAAGCATTGAAGTTACAGCTTTAGCACGTGGGGGGAATAACCTAGTTAGTCAGTAACCTAGTTAGTCAGTATGCAAGTGACCTCATGGCGTGTGCCGTCACAGCCCATGTCGTCACAATGTGTGGCATCACAGTAAGTGACATCATGCGAAGTAACATCAGATAATATCCCACACATTTGTTTTTATTAGGTATATCATGAGTGCATTTTGCACATTATGAGATTTAAATAATTGTGCTTTAGGCTTGTGCTGCAAAAGTGGCACAATCCCAATGCAAAATAATGTGGGGCTCAACAAATAGTATTAAAATTGTTTTTAAAACTCTGCCATAAAGAAATTGGCAACAAGGAGAAGCATGGTACTACATCTGTTATGCTTAATTGGTTGCAAAGTCTGCTTTTTCTAATATTTTATGGGGCTAAGACATCTGCAGAGGTGCCCAGTAAATATCAGGGAATAATAATTGGTGAGAACTCTGGAGGTTAAAGTATTTGTCGGAGAGATCTCTGCTTTGTGTAGTCCCAGATCTGAATCAAAGTAGTGTAGAAGGTTTATGTGTCTCCTGCAAAGCACATGATGTAATATGCAGATGACAGATTTTTTTTAATATAGCTAGGTTAGTGGGCTACTGCTTTGAAGACAGATCCTTTTGTTCCTTGCAGTTCATAATTAGTAAGCCTTTTACTATTGCACAGTGAGCTATGTGTGACTGCTACATCTTTTAACCTTCACCGAGTCATGCAACGCACCTTGTACATTGATTTACACACTTGCATGATTTATTTTCAATGTGTCTGTTATGTAAAGCGCTCTGATACCCTGCATTGCGCTAGAAAAGAAATAAAATACTGCTATTTAAATTGTGTGTAAATACTGGGACAGACCAACACATCTGACATTCTTACAATTCATGCACTTTCATGAAGGGACTGAAAAAAGTCAACCATGCCTCTCAAGTACCTGTGAAGAGATAAGCTGTGTACTTTTGTTTCCCTCCGTTGCATTTACATTTAAGTGTGAGGTTCCAGGTCAATCGATCAAAAGGAGGCCTGATGGTCCCTTAACTTGGCCTTTTATCTATAAATGAAAAACTGGGACTAGACAAAACATGGATCCCTCCAGCAAATACATTATCCTCCAGAGTTTTCTTACCAGGGGCATATGTGCAAGGAAAAAGAGCATTCTGGATGTTAAATGAGATGTTGTTTTTTACAAGTCTAATATGCATTTTTAATCAATACATCATGCATAAAGCGCAGTCATAGCAGATGCATGGAATTCTAAAGGGGTAATGCTGAATGGACTAACTCTGACCTGTTCTGTCAGGTGCATGTTCCCAGCGTGCTAAGTATTGAAATGTTGTACTAAAGGAATGTGGTTTGGGCAACAAATGGTGTAGGATTCATTTTGTGTTCTGTATTGGTTCAATAAAAAGTGCATAACAATCCATTAGATAGGGCTATTGCCACACCTGAAATCCAACAACCAGAAGATTTACAAAATTGCTGTTCATCATGAGAAGTGAGTGACCATTTTTCAATGTGTATTTTTATTGTGTAATGTAATGAATAATTAAGGCACTGAGTTCTACAGACTTTATTAAAATACAATTTAGAGGGAGCAGTAAATTGCACATAACACTTTCAGATTTTCTTAATCTTTGTTTTGTACTAATGTAATCTTAGCAGTGCCTGTTTCACGTTACAAAGTCACAGTGAGGACTGGTCTTAAAAATGAGTAGCATTAAGGCAGGTGCCCAGTTAACTCCCTCCCACTATCTGTATATTGAATAGAATGTATATTTGTCCTTAAAATTGTTTCTGATGACTATTTCTGCATAATTTGAGACTTGATACTTTGGGCTGAAACTGGTCTGCGTTGGGCTGGATTTGGGCTTATACTTGAGCGGCTTTGGGCTTGGGATGGGTCTCTAAATCTGGCAACACTGCAACTGACAGTCTCTGCCCTTTTTGGATGTACATGTTTTACTGAGAATGTCAGACTTCATTCTCACATGACTGAGAAAGATAAATGTGAATTTACAGAAAATATGCTCTCATTTTAGCTTCTGGAGCACCTTCCAAACCTCTATGGGACAAGCATGAGAAAATAGTTTTCTCTCAAACATGATTCATGATCTCCCAGCAGAAGGTTTTTCACAGGGTAAAATCACCTTAGAACACACCACAATTCCTAAACTTAGTATGGTACCATCAACAAGTGAATTCTAATGTAACTAAAGTCTGTTATCACCCTTTATAGTTCTCCTTTGGTGACCCTCAAAATCTTCTATTCACTAAAATGCATTTCAATGGGGTGCTATCATGTATATTGGTCCCAAGATGGCTGCCAGCAATTCTAGGATGAAGTGCTGACAGCCAATCAGATCTCACAATGAGATGTGTGGTTAGGCTCCGCCCAGATATCGATATTTTTTTATTTTTGAATTTCTTAGAAACTACTGAACGGATTGACACCATTTAAAAAAAAGGTCGCTTTCTGAACCAAGAGCTACCTTTTTTGCCAAATTTGGTGTAATTCCATTCAGCAGTTCGGGCTGTAACTATGTCTAAAGTTTCCTATGGAAATTAACATGGGGAAAATGCGTTTTGGGACCCCCCTTTTTTCTCGGCCCCCGCTTGACGAATCACCCCGAAACTTTCAAGACAGGAGCTGACCGGAGCGGGCCATTAGTTTTGAAAATTTCGCAAAGATTCATCAAACGGCGCCAAAGATATTGGCAAAAGACAAAACGCTGTTTGAATAGAAGCAAGGTCCTAACTATAACTACATATTACCTACTGGCGGTCGCCAGTAGGTAGTTATAGTTAGGACCTACTTTCCATAGGAAATTCACAACATTCTATTTCCAATAACTTTGGCGCCAGTTGATGAATCTTCGCGAAATTTTCAAAACTCGTGGGGCGCTCCGGTCCGCTCCTATCCTGAAAGTCTCGGGGTGATTCATCAAGTGGGGGCCGAGAAAAAAGGGGGGTCCCAAAACATGTTTTCCCCATGCAATTTTCCATAGGAACCTTTAGTCGCAGCTACAGCCCGAACTGCTGAACGGAATTACACCAAATTTGGCAAAAGGTAGCCCTTGGTTCAGAGTCATGCCTTTTGGTTAAATGGTGTAAATCCGTTCAGTAGTTCCTGAGAAATTTGAAAAAGAAAACACATATATATCTGGGCGGAGCCTAACCACACATGTCATCGTGAGATCTGATTGGCTGTCAGCACTTCATCCTGGAATTGCTGGCAGCCATCTTGGGACCAATATAAATGATAGTACCCCATTGAAATGCGTTGTAGTGAATCAAAGATTTTGAGGGTTACCAAAAGGAGAACTATAAAGGGTGATAACAGACTTTAGTTACATTAGAATTCATTTGTTGATGGTACCATACTAATTTCAGGAATTGTGGTGTGTTCTAAGGTGATTTTACCCTGTGAAAAACCTTCTGCTGGGATATCATGAATCATGTTTGAGAGAAAACTATTTTCACATGCTTGTCCCATAGAGTTTTGGAAGGTGCTCCAGAAGCTAAAATGAGAGCATATTTTCTGTAAATTCACATTATCTTTCTCAGTCATGTGAGAATAAAGTCTGACATTCTCAGTAAAACATGTACATCCAACAAGGGCAGAGACTGTCAGTTGATTCCTTTGTGTTCTACTGCAGCTTCCCAGAGTGTTCTAAAGAACAACTAGAGTGCTAACAGCCTTACTTATGACAAAAGTATGGCACACCTGAAGCCATCTTGATTGGAATAAACTGGCAACACTTAAAACATTTAATTTAAAAAGGAACAAAATGATGGGGTTCATTTTGTCATAGAAATTATGGTTAGTGCTGTAGAAAGAAAAATTAGGACATGTTTCAAGTGTGATCTCAAATATCTTCCTGTTATATTTCAACAGGAGCAGCCTGTCAGTTGATGCCTTTGTGTTCTACTGCAGCTTCCCAGAGTGTTCTAAAGAACAACTAGAGCGCTAACAGGCTTACTTATGACAAAATTATGGCACACCTGAAGCCATCTTGATTGGAATAAACTGGTAACTCTTAAAACATTTAATTTAAAAAGGAACAAAATGAGGGGGTTCATTTTGTCATAGAAATTATGGTTAGTGCTGTAGAAAGAAAAATTAGGACATGTTTTAAGTGAGATCTCAAATATCTTCCTGTTATATTTCAACAGGAGCAGCCTGTCAGTTGATGCCTTTGTGTTCTACTGCAGCTTTCCAGAGTGTTCTAAAGAACAACTAGAGAGCTAACAGTCTTACTTATGACAAAAGTATGGCACACCTGAAGCCATCTTGATTGGAATAAACTGGTAACACTTAAAACATTTAATTTAAAAAGGAACAAAATGAGGGGGTTCATTTTGCCATAGAAATTATGGTTAGTACTGTAGAAAGAAAAATTAGGACATGTTTTAAGTGAGATCTCAAATATCTTCATGTTATATTTCAACAGGAGCAGCCTGTCAGTTGATGCCTTTGTGTTCTACTGCAGCTTCCCAGAGTGTTCTAAAGAACAACTAGAGTGCTAACAGCCTTACTTATGACAAAAGTATGGCACACCTGAAGCCATCTTGATTGGAATAAACTGGTAACACTTAAAACATTTAATTTAAAAAGAAACAAAATGATGGGGTTCATTTTGTCATAGAAATTATGGTTAGTGCTGTAGAAAAAAAATTAGGACATGTTTCAAGTGTGATCTCAAATATCTTCCTGTTATATTTCAACAGGAGCAGACTGTCAGTTGATGCCTTTGTGTTCTACTGCAGCTTCCCAGAGTGTTCTAAAGAACAACTAGAGCACTAACAGTCTTACTTATGACAAAAGTATGGCACACCTGAAGCCATCTTGATTGGAATAAACTGGTAACACTTAAAACATTTAATTTAAAAAGGAACAAAATGAGGGGGTTCATTTTGCCATAGAAATTATGGTTAGTGCTGCAGAAAGAAAATTTAGGGCATGTTTTAAGTGAGATCTCAAATCCTCTTCTATTTCATTAGAAAATTCTGACATGCAGACTGAAACAATCACTTTCAATACCAGCAGTAGACTTCCAGTTAACTCCCTGGTGAGCAGTTGCTTTGCTACAGTGATCTAATGAACAACTAGAGTGCTAACATTCTGAATTTATGGCAAATGTGTGACACATCTGAATGCCTTCTTGATGGAATCAAAGTAAAAAACTGAAAGCATTTCCTACTGAGGAGACTGCAGTAAATGAAGAAATTAGGAAACTTCATAACAAATAAGTCTCCCAAGATGGCCACCAGAGAAAAAAGAGCCCAAATGTAGCACAAATATCACCCAGATGTAGCCCACATATAGCCCAATGACAGAAGTGTGCAAAACACTTTTTATTTTTAGTTTTTCTGCAGTTCTATATAGTGCAAACTGCTCAGGTATTGGAGCGTTACATCTTACTTGGACCCCTTATTGCGTATTTTGCACGAAGTACATGAGATTGATCTTGCGAAACATTGAACTTTACGATTCTGTTAACCTGAAGTTGCTCTGAACCGGACTTTGTAACACCCGTTTTTACCTACTGGTTTTAATTAATTCTCACTGTATTGTATTAGGAAAGAGGATTTACTCTTTTTATGTACACTTTTATGATCTATGTTTCTAAATCAGATCAAATAAAGTTTAATGAATTCTTTGGCAGGACGGAGGCGAGAATTATGCATATCTTTCCTCACTTTATTTGCATAGCAGTTCAAAGAAAACGTAACACAACAATCATTAAACAAAAGACTACACAACCCATGAACCATTAGGGGGGTAGTCTCCAAGGCAACTATAGCCCAATCATATCACAGTCCATCGTATATAATATCGTGACGTCCCTTCCGCTTCCTCTTTCTTCACTGCTCGTCAGTTAAGTGCATTCCTTACATTCTTGGCTTAATCTGACGTTGTTGCTGTTTGTATAGCGGTTTCTTGTGCACGTTATTAGCATTATTGCCTTGGTATTGTTTCATATTCCCTGCGCAGCAGGCTCTTGCCCAAGCGCGTTCTCCCCCTCGCAGTTTCTCCCGCAGTGTGCTCTGCGCGCGGTGAGATCCTGTCAGGCGCGTCTGGTCCGAGCGAGGCAGCTCCGTCGAGCGCTCCCGCTGGTCTTTACGTGCGTTTGGGAATCCGGTCACTCCTTTAGTGTCCGCTTGATTCCCGACCAACCCTCGCCTAATTTTGACACCGCTACGCGGTGATTTCCCCACACGGCCACGTTAGTGACCAGCGCCACCTGGTGGTGGTAATTGGTATTGCGCCTCAGTCTATTCTTATAACAGCTTTGGGGAAAGCCCAGCTGTTGGAGCACCGGCGAGGGGGCTGTCTTAAGGATTTTAAGGGCATTTGTTCTGTGCTCACACCCTCTGCTATCATGTCTTCTCCAGAAGACCATTTTTACTCCTCCTACCAGGAAGTGGAGGAGGAATGGCCCCCAACTTCTCCCTCCAGCAGTGGACCAAGCCCTCTCTCTGGCTATTTCTAGGGCGCTGGCTCCTCTTAGGGATCAGGTTGATAAGCTGGCGAAAAGCATCCGTGGGGTGTTCAGTGACCCAGATCTGGTGGTGGCGGGTCCAAGTAGCTCCCAGATGGGGAATTAAAGGGCCGTTAAGCATAACGCGGGGCACTTGGAAGGATTTGATAAACTTACGGAGACCTTCCTCAAGAGTGCGCGAATGCTAAAACATGCACCCTGCCGAGAGGATGAGGGGCCCGGAGAAAATTGCGACACTATCACCACTATTGTAGACCCCGACGGCGGGTTTCCCTTAGAGGGAGAGGGTGTATCGGAGGACAATTTCTCCTCCGATGAGGATAAGGACTCGGGGCGTCCCTGGCGTCCAGAGTCCCACTCCTCTCAGTCCCCGGTTGGGGACGGGGTCCACTCGGACATGTTCGAGCCTACACAAATTTACCATCCTAGGTCGTCAGAGTGGACACCTGACGCCAAAGTGGCAGAGTATGTGGTGGGAAAAATCCATCAACCCCTTGAAAGGGAGGTCAGGAATAGGATGAGGGAGAATGCCCCAGGCCCTCACTGAAGGGGAAAGTGGCACACACGCCTGAAATTGATGAGAAACTATGTACCTTTTCTCCAAGTATATGAGGGATCCCAAGAAAGGAATTGATAGGTCTTGGACGTGGTAGTGCCCTTGACCCAAATTATTCAATTGACGGAGCGTTCCAAAGAGTCAGGATCCCCTTTGTCCACGGATATTGTGGCTGGTTGGGCGCACTACCCTAAACCCTAAAACACTACCCTCCACTACCCAAACACCACTGCACTACCCTAAACCCTAAAACACTACCCCAGCACGACACCCTACACTACCCAAACATAACTGCACTACCCTAAAACACTACCCCCAGCACGACACCCTACACTACCCAAACATAACTGCACTACCCTAAACCCTAAAACACTACCCCCAGCACGACTCCCTACACTACCCAAACATCACTGCACTACCCTAAACCCTAAATCTACCCCCAGCACGACCCCCTACACTACCCAAACACCACTGCACTACCCTAAACCATAAAACACTACCCTAAACCATAAAACACTACCCCCAGCATGACCCCCTATTCTACACAAACACCACTGCACTACCCTAAACCCTAAAACATTACCACCAGCATGACCCCCTACACTACTCAAACACCACTGCACTACCCTAAACCCTAAAACACTACCCCAGCACGACCCCCTACACTACCCATACACCACTGCACTACCCTAAACCCTAAAACACTACCCCCAGCACGACTCCTTACACTACCCAAACATCACTGCACTACCGTAAACCCTAAATCTACCCCCAGCACGACCCCCTACACTACCCAAACACCACTGCACTACCCTAAACCATAAAACACTACCCCAAGCATGACCCCTACACTACACAAACACCACTGCACTACCCTAAACCCTAAAACACTACCACCAGCATGACCCCCTACACTACTCAAACACCACTGCACTACCCTAAACCCTAAAACACTACCCCCAGCACGACTCCCTACACTACCCAAACATCACTGCACTACCCTAAACCCTAAATCTACCCCCAGCACGACCCCCTACACTACCCAAACACCACTGCACTACCCTAAACCCTAAAACACTACCCCCAGCATGACCCCCTACACAACCCAAACACCACTGCACTACCCTAAACCCTAAAACACTCCCCCCAGCATGACCCCCTACACTACTCAAACACCACTGCACTACCCTAAACCCTAAAACACTACCCCCAGCACGACCCCCTACACTACTGCACTACCCTAAACCCTAAAACACTACCCCCAGCATGACCCCCTACACTACCCAAACACCACTGCACTACCCTAAACCCTAAAACACTACTCCCAGCACGACCCCCTACACCACCCAAACACCACTGCACTACCCTAAACCCTAGAAAAGAAACCCCCACCCCATGCCCAATCCCCCTTACCTCTCACTCCTCATGGTTCCTCTCTCCTTGTGGTTCCTGCTTCACGTCATCTCTGAGGGGCGGTGCACGTGGTTGTGAGGAAACGGAACAGCCTCTGTTTCCTTACAACGACATGGATCGTCTACATGTTTTTTAGAACGCATGGTCATTTACCATACATACCTCTACAATGAAATTCGTTGTAAAGGCATGCGTGGTAAATGACCATGCGTTCTAAAAAATGCGTAGTAATGACTTTGTGATGTACAACGCATGCGTGGTAATGCATGCGTTGTAATGGTATCGCAAAGTAAAAAGTAGTTGTAACGGCTGTTTACCGATCGAAGCTGGCCCCTGTTCTTCAGTGAGACGTTTATTTGATTAATTAGGAGGAAGGAATGTGGTTTTTACCGAAAAGTGCATTTCCGGCTGTTGTATTGTGAAAGTGTCCGCGTGGCCTGGTTTCACTTCCGGTGAGAGAGTGGAAGAGTCTGTTTGGATCTAAAGGAGTTCTGTTGTTGGACGGGACCGGCGCGACACGTCATCAGAAAACATAGCTAATGGAAAGCGTCCTCCCTGAAGTGTGGAGCAGTGCCATGAGAGGTCAACGAGTGTGCGTCCCACCGCAGTATGACCGTACCGCGTGACCCATGTGCCGCCTCCAGGGTACGGGAGGCAGAAGCGGCATCGCAGGTCCTCTTGAAGACCGTTGTAGCACTAATTCTACATTTTGGTACTAGGGCATTTTAACTTCGTTGTTCCTGCCAGATACAAAGAGAAGATCCTGTGTTATTCAGTGCCCTCGTTACCTTTTTTGTGGGTTGTGGTGCTTGTCACTTCGCTGCCCCGCCGGTGCACACGACTGGGCACCCCACCTCGTGTGCCATCTGCAGGGCCTCTGCCCTCGGATCACTGGTTTCGGTTTCTGGAGTGGCAACATAAACAGTTGCTCCCAAAGGACTAGCCTGAACACTTAGGTGAATATCCCCTGCACCAGCATTCCATGGAAATTCTTTCCTAGCTCTCCCACGTCAACGAGGACGTCATAATAGCACGGCTCCGCTCGCGACACCGTATGACGTCATCAGAGCCATAAGAGGACCTCGTCGGCGTGCTGACGTCAGTTCCACCCATTTTTTACGTGCCACCGAGGCAAACAGGCGGACCGAGACATTTTCACATGTATACATAGTATAATAAATATATATATATTCACTGAAAAAACCATAGGTTTCAGGCACGTTATAGTTAGAAATTAGCATTTAAAAACCTTAGAAATTCACTGAAAAAACCATAGGTTTCAGGCACGTTATAGTTAGAAATTAGCATTTAAAAACCTTAGAAATTCACTGAAAAACCATAGGTTTCAGGGGCATTATAGTTAGTTGGACATTTCACTCGTACAAAACCATAGAAATTCCCCAGTTATAGTTAGTTCAGCTAACTATAACTTGCGCGCCCGCAATGCACTGCTGATGACGTCACATATTACATCACTCATGACATGGTCAGTGACATCACTCATGACTTCACTGATGACATCTCAAATGACATCACTAATGACATCACTGACAACATCATCCAGTGAATGTGTGTTTTTCTGAAAATTAAATATGTTTTATATATGTATATCTCAAGGTCGATGGAAGAATAAATGGGTATATAAGTGTCTAAATGGATGATTTCTTTTGTAAAATTGATTGTATAACTGACTAAGGGGCCGATTCCGATCTCGGCCGGTAGGGCTCCGAATAGGATTCGGCTTTACCGGATCCGATTCGGAGCCCTTTTCCCGACCGAATCGTACGCGGGTCCGGCCGAGCGAGTACGATGCGACTCGCCGACCGACTCCGTCCGGGCGACCCGACCGCTCCGACCGACTCGTACCCGGATCGTACCGCTCCGACCGACTCGCTCGGACCCGATTCGCACCGCGCAATGGAGACGTTTCCGGCCGGGTAAGTACGATGCGCACCTCGACCGCTCCGACCGACTCGCGCCGTCCGACTCGAACTCGCTGTCGGAGCCGTACTTTGGGGGTCCGTGTCGGACCCCCTGTACGCGCACTCCGTGCGAGGCGCACACAGGGGGACCCATGGGTCCCCCTACCTGTGCGTGCACGCCGCGAAGCGCTCGCGGCGCACTCGCTGTAGGGGGCGCCTTGTCCGCCTCGCACCCATTGAGGCAATGGGAGCCCGCGTACGCGTTGTACGACCGGCTCCCATTGAGTTCAATGGGAGTCCGACCGACTCGTGTCCGGTGGCATACGAATGCATCGGACTCGTTCGGTCGGACTGCACGGGTCCGATTCGGTCGGAAATCTCTCCGGGTCCGGCTCGGTCGGAGAGATTTCCGGCCCGAATCGGAATCGACCCCTAAGTGTATCTTAGTGAATACATGGGTTAGTGAGTAATGTTTAAATATGAAAATATCTGTATCAGTCTCTCACTTTGTGTATAAGTGGCTGCATGGGTTGGTGAGTAGCTACATGAGTGTCTATATGGGTTATTAGTTGGTTTTTGAGTATCAGTATGAGTGTCTGAGTGTCTGTATGGTTCGGTGGGGGTATTACTTTGTGCATAGATGCATGAATGAGTGACTCACTGTTTGTATGTGTTGAAGACAGCATGTGTGCAGGACTGTATAGGTGGATGAGTATGTGTATGGGTGTGTTAGTGAGTGAATGACTGTCTCAATAGTGTCTTTATGAGTAACTACATATGTTTTAAACTAGTATATGTGAGTATTGGTGTATATAAGTGAGTATATGTGAGAGTGAGAGATTGGAAGAGTTCCTGTACAAATAAGTAGGTGTTTCTATAAGTGATTGTTTAAGAGAGTAAGTATGTGTAAGTTTCTGTAGAAGTAAGTGTGGTAGTGTGTGTATAACTGTATATGCAAGTAAATGGATGTTTGATACTTTTGTTTGCATGTGTGACTATGTGTGTGAGTAACTCTATGGATGAGTGGCGGTGTGTAACAGGATGTATAGGTGTATGAGTACATATGATGAGTGAGTACATGTATGAGTGACTGTATAGGGACTGTTGGTGAATGAGTGGATGTGTGTGTAGATCTTGGAATTACTAAATAGGTGTGTTGTAACTGGTATTGGTATGTCCATTGTTTTGAAAATGTTAGTTTGTATTTTTGAGTGTGTGTATCAAAGGTTATATTAGGGTGAGAGGAGGTCTGCCACTCTATCACAAGGATGATGTCATCAGTGATGTCATCAGTGATGTCATTTGAGATGTCATCAGTGATGTCATGAGTGATGTCACTGACCATGTCATGAGTGATGTAATATCTGACGTCATCAGCAGTGCATTGCGGGAGTGCAGTGAGTTATAAGTTAGCTGAACTAACTATAACGGGGGAATTTCTATGGTTTTGTACGAGTAAAATGTCCAACTAACTATAACGCCCCTGTTTGTCGCGCCAGCTCTGGCAGTCAAGCGTACTCGCTTGCCTCGCGTCTGACCAACTGACAAGTGCTCCGGTTGCTGGTACTGACCATATTAACACCTGATGTTCTGCATTGCTACTGTTCACCCTTGCAGCCGGGACAGAATTACAACCGGCGGAGAGAATTGACTCTTTTCTATCCACATGTCCAATAGCCCTGAAGAAGTCGTGGGTTCTTACCCTGACGAAACACGTGTTGGCTGGGTACCTGTTCTTCAATTAAACCACAAGAAAGAAAACGCCAATTCGACTACTGTGATTGTTATGCATTCATGTTATTTGCAGTAATCATACTGCTGACACATATTACGTGTGCACAGGCTACCTGTATCATTGTATCTTAGACTTCGATCTACCTTGGGGGTTTAGGGTTATCCCCCTACCTGTGGTACCGTATCATAACTTCCATTGCTCCTTACATACGTATACACCGGAAGGCGCCATCGCATACCGCATCACTCTAAACCCCTTTGTTTCACCTACTTATTTGTACAGGAACTCTTCCAATCTCTCACTCTCACATATACTCACTTATATACACCAATACTCACATATACTAGTTTAAAACATATGTAGTTACTCATAAAGACACTATTGAGACAGTCATTCACTCACTAACACACCCATACACACACTCATCCACCTATACAGTCCTGCACACATGCTGTCTTCAACACATACAAACAGTGAGTCACTCATTCATGCATCTATGCACTAAGTAATACCCCCACTGAACCATACAGACACTCAGACACTCATACTGATACTCAAAAACCAACTATTAATCCATATAGACACTCATGTAGCTACTCACCAACCCATGCAGCCACTTATACACAAAGTGAGAGACTGATACAGATATTTTCATATTTAAACATTACTCACTAACCCATGTATTCACTAAGATACACTTAATCAGTCAGTTATACAATCAATTTTACAAAAAAAATCATCCATTTAGACACTTATATACCCATTTATTCTTCCATCGACCTTGAGATATACATATATAAAACATATTTAATTTTCAGAAAAACACACATTCACTGGATGATGTCATCAGTGATGTCATCAGTGATGTCATTTGAGATGTCATCAGTGATGTCATGAGTGATGTCACTGACCATGTCATGAGTGATGTAATATGTGACGTCATCAGCAGTGCATTGCGGGCGCGCGAGCTATAGTTAGCTGAACTAACTATAACGGGGGAATTTCTATGGTTTTGTACGAGTGAAATGATCAACTAACTAGAACGTGCCTGAAACCTATGGTTTTTTCAGTGAATTTCTAAGGTTTTTTAAATGCTAATTTCTAACTATAACGTGCCTGAAACCTATGGTTTTTTCAGTGAATATATATATATTTATTATACTATGTATACATGTGAAAATGTCTCGGTCCGCCTGTTTGCCTCGGTGGCACGGAAAAAATGGGTGGAACTGACGTCAGCACGCCGACGAGGTCCTCTTATGGCTCCGATGACGTCATACGGTGTCGCGAGCGGAGCCGTGCTATTATGACATCCTCGTTGACGTGGGAGAGCTAGGAAAGAATTTCCGTGGAATGCTGGTGCAGGGGATATTCACCTAAGTGTTCAGGCTAGTCCTTTGGGAGCAACTGTTTATGTTGCCACTCCAGAAACCGAAACCAGTGATCCGAGGGCAGAGGCCCTGCAAGACACACGAGGTGGGGTGCCAAGTCGTGTGCACCGGCGGGGCAGCGAAGTGACAAGCACCACAACCCACAAAAAAGGTAACGAGGGCACTGAATAACACATGATCTTCTCTTTGTATCTGGCAGGAACAACGAAGTTAAAATGCCCTAGTACCAAAATGTAGAATTAGTGCTACAACGGTCTTCAAGAGGACCTGCGATGCCGCTTCTGCCTCCCGTACCCTGGAGGCGGCACATGGGTCACGCAGTACGATCATACTGCGGTGGGACGCACACTCGTTGACCTCTCATGGCACTGCTCCACACTTCAGGGAGGACGCTTTCCATTAGCTATGTTTTCTGATGACGTGTCGCGCTGGCCCCGTCCAACAACAGAACTCCTTTAGATCCAAACAGACTCTTCCACTCTCTCACCGGAAGTGAAACCAGGCCACGCGGACACTTTCACAATACAACAGCCGGGAATGCACTTTTCGGTAAAAGAAACACATTCCTTCCTCCTAATTAATCAAATAAACGTCTCACTGAAGAGCAGGGGCCAGCTTCGATCGGTAAACAGCCATTACAACGACTTTTTTACTTCACGATACCATTACAACGCATGCATTACCACGCATGCGTTGTCCATCGCGAAGTCATCACTAAGCATTTTTTTAGAACGCATGGTCATTTACCACGCATGCCTTTACAACGAATTTTGTTGTAAAGGTATGTATGGTAAATAACCATGCGTTCTAAAAAACATGTAGACGATCCACGTCGTTGTAAGGAAACAGAGGCTGTTCCGTTTCCTCACAACGACTTGCACCGCCCCTCAGAGATGATGTGAAGCAGGAACCACGAGGAGAGAGGAACCACGAGGAGTGAGAAGTAAGGGGGTTTGGGCATGGGGTGGGGGTTTCTTTTCTAGGGTTTAGGGTAGTGCAGTGGTGTTTGGTGGTGTAGGGGGTCGTGCTGGGGGTAGTGTTTTAGGGTTTAGGGTAGTGCAGTGGTGTTTGGGTAGTGTAGGTGGTCGTGCTGGGGGTAGTGTTTTAGGATTTAGGGTAGTGCAGTAGTGTAGGCGGTCATGCTGGGGGTAGTGTTTTAGGGTTTAGGGTAGTGCAGTGGTGTATGGGTAGTGTAGGAGGTCATGCTGGGGTAGTGTTTTAGGGTTTAGGGTAGTGCAGTGGTGTTTGAGTAGTGTAGGGGGTCATGCTGGTGGTAGTGTTTTAGGGTTTAGGGTAGTGCAGTGGTGTTTGTGTAGTGTAGGGGGTCATGCTGGGGGTAGTGTTTTATGGTTTAGGGTAGTGCAGTGGTGTTTGGGTAGTGTAGGGGGTCGTGCTGGGGGTATATTTAGGGTTTAGGGTAGTGCAGTGGTGTTTGGGTAGTGTAGGGAGTCGTGCTGGGGGTAGTGTTTTAGGGTTTAGGGTAGTGCAGTGGTGTTTGTGTAGTGTAGGGGGTTGTGCTGGGGGTAGTGTTTTAGGGTTTATGTTAGTGGAGTGGTGTTTGGGCAGTGTAGGGGCTAGTGCTGGGGTAGTGTTTTAGGGTTTAGGGTAGTGCAGTGGTGTTTGTGTAGTGTAGGGGGTAGTGCTGGAGGTAGTGTTTTAGGGTTTAGGGTAGTGCAGTGGTGTTTGGGTAGTGTAGGGGTTCATGCTGGGGGTAGTGTTTTAGGGTTTAGGGTATGGCAGTGGTGTTTGGGTAGTGTAGGGGTCGTGCTGGGGGTAGATTTAGGGTTTAGGGTAGTGCAGTGGCGTTTATGTTGTGAGGGGTCGTGCTGGGGGTAGTGTTTTAGGGTTTAGAGTAGTGCAGTGGTGTTTGTATAGTGTAGGGGGGTTTAGGGTAGTGCAGTGGTGTTTGTGTAGTGTAGGGGGTCATGCTGGGGGTAGTGTTTTAGGGTTTAGGGTAGTGCAGTGGTGTTTGTGTAGTGTAGGGGTAGTGTTTTAGGGTTTAGGGTAGTGCAGTGGTGTTTGTGTAGTGCAGGGGGTCATGCTGTGGGTAGTGTTTTAGGGTTTAGGGTAGTGCAGTCGTGTTTGTGTAGTGTAGGGGGTCGTGTTTTAGGGTATAGGGTAGTGCAGTGGTGTTTGGGTAGTGTAGGGGGTCATGCTGGGGTTAGTGTTTTAGGGTTAAGGGTAGTGCAGTGGTGTTTGGGTAGTGTAGGGGATTGTGCTGGGGGTAGTGTTTTAGGGTTTAGGGTAGTGCAGTGGTGTTTGTGTAGTATGGGAGGTCATGCTGGGGGTATATTTAGGGTTTAGTGTAGTGCAGTGGTGTTTGGGTAGTGTAGGGAGTCGTGCTGGGGGTAGTGTTTTAGGGTTTAGGGTAGTGCAGTGGTGTTTGTGTAGTGTAGGGGGTCGTGCTGGGGGTAGTGTTTTTGGGTTTAGGGTAGTGCAGTGGTGTTTGGGTAGTGTAGGGGTCGCTGCTGGGGGTAGTGTTTTAGGGTTTAGGGTAGTGCAGTGGTGTTTGTGTAGTGTAGGGGGTCATGCTGGGGGTAGTATTTTACGGTTTAGTGTAGTGCATTGGTGTTTGTGTAGTGTAGGGGGTCATGCTGGGGGTAGTGTTTTATGGTTTAGGGTAGTGCAGTGGTGTTTGGGTAGTGTAGGTGGTCGTGCTGGGGGTATATTTAGGGTTTAGGGTAGTGGAGTGGTGTTTGGGTAGTGTAGTGAGTCGTGCCGGGGGTAGTATTTTAGGGTTTAGGGTAGTGCAGTGGTGTTTGTGTAGTGTAGGGGGTTGTGCTGGGGGTAGTGTTTTAGGGTTTATGTTAGTGCAGTGGTGTTTGGGTAGTGTAGGGGGTAGTGCTGGGGTAGTGTTTTAGGGTTTACGGTAGTGCAGTGGTGTTTGTGTAGTGTAGGGGGTCGTGCTGGGAATAGTGTTTTAGGGTTTAGGGTAGTTCAGTGGTGTTTGTGTAGTGTAGGGGGTAGTGTTTTAGGGTTTAGGGTAGTGCAGTGGTGTTTGTGTACTGTAGGGGGTCGTGCTGGGTCTCTAATGTTTTAGGGTTTAGGGTAGTGCAGTGGTGTTTGTGTAGTGTAGGGGGTCATGTTTTAGGGTTTAGGGTCGTGCAGTGGTGTTTGGGTAGTGTAGGGGGTCGTGCTGGGGGTAGTGTTTTAGGGTTTAGGGTAGTGCAGTGGTGTTTATGTAGTATGGGAGGTCATGGTGGGGGTATATTTAGGGTTTAGTGTAGTGCAGTGGTGTTTGGGTAGTGTTTGGGAGTCGTGCTGGGGGTAGTGTTTTAGGGTTTAGGGTAGTCCAGTGGTGTTTGTGTCGTGTAGGGAGTCATGCTGGGGGTAGTGTTTTAGGGTTTAGGGTAGTGCAGTGGTGTTTGGGTAGTGTAGGGGGTCGTGGTGGGGGTAGTGTTTTAGGGTTTAGGGTAGTGCAGTGGTGTTTGAGTAGTGTAGTGGGTCATGCAGGGGGTAGTGTTTTAGAGTTTAGGGTAGTGCAGTGGTGTTTGGGTAGTGTAGGGGGTAGTGCTGGGGTAGTGTTTTGGGTTTACGGTAGTGCAGTGGTGTTTGTGTAGTGTAGGGGGTCGTGCTGGGGATAGTGTTTTAGGGTTTAGGGTAGTTCAGTGGTGTTTGTGTAGTGTAGGGGGTAGTGTTTTAGGGTTTAGGGTAGTGCAGTGGTGTTTGTGTACTGTAGGGGGTCGTGCTGGGTTCTAATGTTTTAGGGTTTAGGGTAGTGCAGTGGTGTTTGTGTAGTGTAGGGGGTCGTGTTTTAGGGTTTAGGGTCGTGCAGTGGTGTTTGGGTAGTGTAGGGGGTCGTGCTGGGGGTAGTGTTTTGGGGTTTAGGTAGTGCAGTTGTGTTTGGGTAGTGAAGGGGGTCATGCTGGGGGTAGTGTTTTAGGGTTTAGGGTAGTGCAGTTGTGTTTAGGTAGGGAAGGGGGTCGTGCTGGGGGTAGTGTTTTAGGGTTTAGGGTAGTGCAGTGGTGTTTGTGTAGTGTAGGGTGTCATGCTGGGGGTAGATTTAGGGTTTAGGGTAGTGCAGTGGTGTTTGTGTAGTGTAGGGGCTTGTGCTGAGGGTAGCGTTTTAGGGTTTAAGGCAGTGCAGTGGTGTTTGTGTAGTGAAGGGGTCGTGCTGGGGGTAGTGTTTTAGGGTTTAGGGTAGTGCAGTGGTGTTTGTGTAGTGTAGGGGGTTGAGCTGGGGGTAGATCTAAGGTTTAAGGTAGTGCTGAGGGTAGTGTTTTAGGGTTTAAGGCAGTGCAGTGGTGTTTGTGTAGTGAAGGGGTCATGCTGGGGGTAGTGTTTTAGGGTTTAGGGTAGTGCAGTGGTGTTTGTGTAGTGAAGGGGGCTTGTGCTGAGGGTAGTGTTTTAGGGTTTAGGGTAGTGCAGTGGTGTTTGGGTAGTGTAGGGAGTCATGCTGGTGGTAGTGTTTTAGGGTTTAGGGTAGTGCAGTTATGTTTGGGCAGTGCAGGGTATCGTGCTGGGGGTAGTGTTTTAGGGTTTTGGGTAGTGCAGTGGTGTTTGGGTAGAGGAGGGGGTAGTGTTTTAGGGTTTAGGGTAGTGCGCCCAACCAGCCACAATATCCGTTGACAAAGGGGATCCTGACTCTTTGGAATGCTCCGCCAATTGAATAATTTGGGTCAAGGGCCCTACCACGTCCAAGACCTATCATTTCCTTTCTTGGGATCCCTCATATACTTGGAGAAAAAGGTACATAGTTTCTCATCAATTTCAGGCGTGTGTGCCACCTTACCCTTCAGTGAGGGCCTGGGGCATTCTCCCCTCATCCTATTCCTGACCTCCCTTTCAAGGGGTTGATGGATTTTCCCCACCACATACTCTGCCACTCTGGCATCAGGGGTCAACTCCGCCGACCTAGGATGGTAAATTTGGGTAGGCTCGAACATGTCCGAGTGGACCCCGTCCCCAACCTGGGACTGAGAGGAGTGGGACTCTGGACGCCAGGGACGCCCCGAGTCCTTATCCTCATCGGAGGAGAAATCATCCTCCGATACACCCTCTCCCTCTAAGGGAAACCCGCTGTCGGGGTCTACAATAGTGGTGACAGCGTCGCAATTTTCTCCGGGCTTCTCCTCCTCCCGGCAGGGTGCATGTTTTAGCGTTCGCGCACTCTTGAGGAAGGTCTCCGTAAGTTTATCAAATCCTTCCAAGTGCCCCGCGTTATGCTTAATGGCCCTTTTATTCCCCATCTGGGAGCTACTGGGACCCGCCACCACCACATCTGGGTCACTGAACACCCCAGGGATGTTTTTCGCCAGCTTATCAACCTGATCCCTAAGAGGAGCCAGCGCCCTAGAAATAGCCAGAGAGAGGGCTTGGTCCACTGCTGGAGGGAGAAGTTGGGGGCCATTCCTCCTCCACTTCCTGGTAGGAGGAGTAAAAATGGTCTTCTGGAGAAGACATGATAGCAGAGGGTGTGAGCACAGAACAAATGCCCTTAAAATCCTTAAGGCAGCCCCCTCGCCGGTGCTCCAACAGCTGGGCTTTCCCCGAAGCGGTTATAAGAATAGACTGAGGCGCAATACCAACTACCACCACCAGGTGGCGCTGGTCACTAACGTGGCCGTGTGGGGAAATCACAGCGTAGCGGTGTCAAAATTAGGCGAGGGTTGGTCAGGAATCAAGCGGACACTAAAGGAGTGACTGGATTCCCAAACGCGCGTAAAGACCAGCGGGAGCGCTCAACGGAGCTGCCTCGCTCGGACCAGACGCGCCTGACAGGATCTCACCGTGCGCAGAGCGCACAGCAGGAGAAACTGCGAGGGGAAGAACGTGCTCGGGCAAGAGCCTGCTGCGCAGGGAATATGAAACAATACCAAGGCAATAATGCTAATAACGTGCACAAGAAACCGCTATACAAACAGCAACAACGCCAGATTAAGCCAAGAATGTAAGGAATGCACTTAACTGACGAGCAGTGAAGAAAGAGGAAGCGGAAGGGACGTCACAATATTATATACAATGGACTGTGATATGATTGGACTATAGTTGCCTTGGAGACTACCCCCTAATGGTTCATGGGTTGTGTAGTCTTTTGTTTAATGATTGTTGTGTTACGTTTTCTTTGAACTGCTATGTAAATAAAGTGAGGAAAGATATGCATAATCCTCGCCTCCGTCCTGCCATAGAATTCATTAAACTTTATTCGATCTGATTTAGAAACATAGATCATAAAAGTGTACATAGAAACAGTAAATCCTCTTTCCTAATACAATACAGTGAAAATTAATTAAAACCAGTAGGTAAAAACGGGTGTTACAAAGCCCAGTTCAGAGCAACTTTAGGTTAACAGAATCGTAAAGTTCAATTTTTCGCAAGATCAGCCTCATGTACTTCGTGCAAAATACGCAATAAGGGGTCCAAGTAAGATGTAACGCTCCAATACCTGACCAGTCTGCACTATATAAAACTGCAGAAAAACTAAAAATAAAAAGTGTTTTGCACACTTCTGTCATTGGGCTATATGTGGGCTACATCTGGGGGCTATTTGTGCTACATTTGGGCTCTTTTTTCTCTGGTGGCCATCTTGGGGGACTTATTTGTTATGAAGTTTCCTAATTTCCTCATTTACTGCAGTCTCCTCAGTAGGAAATGCTTTAAGTTTTTTACTTTGATTCCATCAAGAAGGCATTCAGATGTGTCACACATTTGCCATAAATTCAGAATGTTAGCACTCTAGTTGTTCATTAGATCACTGTAGTAAAGCTACTGCTCACCAGGGAGTTAACTGGAAGTCTACTGCTGGTATTGAAAGTCATTGTTTCAGTCTGCATGTCAGAATTTTCTATTGAAATAGAAGAGGATTTGAGATCTCACTTAAAACATGCCCTAAATTTACTTTCTGCAGCACTAACCATAATTTCTATGGCAAAATGAACCCCCTCATTTTGTTCCTTTTTAAATTAAATGTTTTAAGTGTTACCAGTTTATTCCAATCAAGATGGCTTCAGGTGTGCCATAATTTTGTCATAAGTAAGACTGTTAGCTCTCTAGTTGTTCTTTAGAACACTCTGGGAAGCTGCAGTAGAACACAAAGGCATCAACTGACAGGCTGCTCCTGTTGAAATATAACAGGAAGATATTTGAGATCTCACATAAAACATGTCCTAATTTTTCTTTCTACAGCACTAACCATAATTTCTATGACAAAATGAACCCCCTTATTTTGTTCCTTTTTAAATTAAATGTTTTAAGATTTACCAGTTTATTCCAATCAAGATGGCTTCAGGTGTGCCATAATTTTGTCATAAGTAAGACTGTTAGCTCTCTAGTTGTTCTTTAGAACACTCTGGGAAGCTGCAGTAGAACACAAAGGCATCAACTGACAGGCTGCTCCTGTTGAAATATAACAGGAAGATATTTGAGATCTCACATAAAACATGTCCTAATTTTTCTTTCTACAGCACTAACCATAATTTCTATGACAAAATGAACCCCTTATTTTGTTCCTTTTTAAATTAAATGTTTTAAGATTTACCAGTTTATTCCAATCAAGATGGCTTCAGGTGTGCCATAATTTTGTCATAAGTAAGACTGTTAGCTCTCTAGTTGTTCTTTAGAACACTCTGGGAAGCTGCAGTAGAACACAAAGGCATCAACTGACAGGCTGCTCCTGTTGAAATATAACAGGAAGATATTTGAGATCTCACATAAAACATGTCCTAATTTGCTTTCTACCGCACTAACCATAATTTCTATCACAAAATGAACCCCATCATTTTGTTCCTTTTTAAATTAAATGTTTTAAGTGTTACCAGTTTATTCCAATCAAGATGGCTTCAGGTGTGCCATACTTTTGTCATAAGTAAGGCTGTTAGCACTCTAGTTGTTCTTTAGAACACACTGGGAAGCTGCAGTAGAACACAAAGTCATCAACTGACAGGCTGCTCCTGTTGAAATATAACAGGAAGATATTTGAGATCACACTTGAAGCATGTCCTAATTTTTCTTTCTACAGCACTAACCATAATTTCTATGACAAAATGAACCCCATCATTTTGTTCCTTTTTAAATTAAATGTTTTAAGTGTTACCAGTTTATTCCAATCAAGATGGTTTCAGGTGTGCCATACTTTTGTCATAAGTAAGGCTGTTAGCACTCTAGTTGTTCTTTAGAACACTCTGGGAAGCTGCAGTAGAACACAAAGGAATCAACTGACAGTCTCTGCCCTTGTTGGATGTACATGTTTTACTGAGAATGTCAGACTTCATTCTCACATGACTGAGAAAGATAATGTGAATTTACAGAAAATATGCTCTCATTTTAGCTTCTGGAGCACCTTCCAAAACTCTATGGGACAAGCATGTGAAAATAGTTTTCTCTCAAACATGATTCATGATATCCCAGCAGAAGGTTTTTCACAGGGTAAAATCACCTTAGAACACACCACAATTCCTGAAATTAGTATGGTACCATCAACAAATGAATTCTAATGTAACTAAAGTCTGTTATCACCCTTTATAGTTCTCCTTTTGGTAACCCTCAAAATCTTCGATTCACTACAATGCATTTCAATGGGGTACTATAATTTATATTGGTCCCAAGATGGCTGCCAGCAATTCCAGGATGAAGTGCTGACAGCCAATCAGATCTCACGATGACATGTGTGGTTAGGCTCCACCCAGATATATATGTGTTTTCTTTTTCAAATTTCTCAGGAACTACTGAACGGATTTACACCATTTAACCAAAAGGCACGACTCTGAACCAAGGGCTACCTTTTTGCCAAATTTGGTGTAATTCCGTTTAGCAGTTCCGGCTGTAGCTGCGACTAAAGGTTCCTATAGAAAATTGCATGGGGAAAACACATTTTGGGACCCCCTTTTTTCTCAGCCCCCACTTGACGAATCACCCCGAGACTTTCAGGATCGGAGCGGACGGGAGCGCCCCACGAGTTTTGAAAATTTCGCGAAGATTCATCAACCGGCGCCAAAGTTATTGGAAATAGAATGTTGTGAATTTCCTATGGAAAATAGGTCCTAACTATAACTACCTACTGGCGACTGCCAGTAGGTAATATATATATATATATATTCACCGAAAAAACCATAGGTTTCAGGGGTGTTATAGTTAGTTGGACATTTCACTCGTACAAAACCATAGAAATTCCCCCGTTATAGTTAGTTCAGCTAACTATAACTCGCACGCCTGCAATGCACTGCTGATGACGTCACATATTACATCACTCATGACATGGTCAGTGGCATCACTCATGACATCACTGATGACATCTCAAATGACATCACTGATGACATCACGGATGACATCATCCTTGTGATAGAGTGGCAGACCTCCTCTCACCCTAATATAACCTTTGATACACACACTCAAAAATACAAACTAACATTTTCAAAACAATGGACATACCAATACCAGTTACAACCCACCTATTCAGTAATTCCAAGATCTACACACACATCCACTCATTCACCAACAGTCCCTATACAGTCACTCATACATGTACTCACTCATCATATGTACTCATACACCTATACATTGCATGGGGAAAACACATTTTGGGACCCCCCTTTTTTCTCGGCCCCCACTTGACGAATCACCCCGAGACTTTCAGGATAGGAGCGGACCGGAGCGCCCCACGAGTTTTGAAAATTTCGCGAAGATTCATCAACCGGCGCCAAAGTTATTGGAAATAGAATGTTGTGAATTTCCTATGGAAAATAGGTCCTAACTATAACTACCTACTGGCGACCGCCAGTAGGTAATATATATATATATATCATCCAACTTCTTCCCAAGAAAGAATATGGTCGCACTCACGGGGATTTTACAAATTTGCCTTTTATTCCTCCTTTTCACAGGGTGAAAGCCTAGATCTAGGCTTTCACCCTGTGAAAAGGAGGAATAAAAGGCAAATTTGTAAAATCCCTCGTGAGTGCGACCCATATTCTTTCTCGGGAACAAGTTGGATGATTGATTGCGGCCAGGCTCCACCGCTTGGTTTCACACCATCAGAGAGCGCTGGAAACCCAGCACACCGAGCCAGTGACAGAAGGAATATATATATATATATTCACTGAAAAAACCATAGGTTTCAGGCACGTTATAGTTAGAATTTAGCATTTAAAAAACCTTACAAATTCACTGAAAAAACCATAGGTTTTAGGGACAGTTATAGTTAGTTGGACATTGCACTCGTACAAAACCCGTGAAATTCCCCCGTTATAGTTAGTTCAGCTAACTATAACTCGCGCCTCAGCAATGCACTGCTGATGACGTCACATATTACATCACTCATGACATGGTCAGTGACATCACTGATGACATCACTGATGACATCTCAAATGACATCACTGATGACATCACTGATGGCATCATCCACGTGATAATCTGATGCACCTCCTCACACCCTAATATAACCTTTGATACACCCACTCTAAATTACAGACTGCCATTCGCAAAACCATAGACACTGCAACACCAATAACTACATACCCACTCACTGATTCTTAGGTCTACACACACATCCACTCACTCACCCGTACAGTCACTCATACTTACGGTCACTCAGTACAGGACTATCATATGCACTCATACTCCTATATAGACACTCAAACAACCCCACTCATCCATAGAGGTACTCACACACCTAGTCAGTCATGCAAATAATTAAACACACTGCCATTTACTCACCTATACAGTTATACACACACCAGCTCACTTACTCATACAAATACTAGCACATTCTTACGCTCTTATACAATCACTGATACAAGCACACACTCATCCATACAGTCACTAACACAATCACACACTCTCGCTTATAGCTATTTATATACTCCAACACACATATATACTGCCTTTCAAATATGTAGTTACTCACACATGTACCACTAGGACATACATTCACTCACTAACACACTCTTACACACACTTACCCACCCATACAGTCTATCACAGATGCACTCTTGAAACCATCCACCCAGTGAATCACCCACTCACACATCTATGCACAGAGTCACACACACCCCACCCACACAAACACTCAGGCACCCATACAGATACTCAGACAACCAATCAATAACTCATATAGACACTCATGTAGCTATTCACAAACCCATGCAGCCACTTATACAGCAACAGACAGACGGATACAGACATTCACCCAGTTTAGTCACTAACCCATGCATTCAGTAAGATACGTTTAATCACTCACTTATAGAGTTAGTCACGCACCTACTAAATCATCCATACAGACACTTATACACCCACTCATTCTTCAATATGCCTTTTCCTATATATATTAAAAATATTTAAACTTTACAGAAACACACAGTCACTGGATGATGTCATCAGTGATGTCATTTGAGATGTCATCAGTGATGTCATCAGTGATGTCACTGACCATGTCATGAGTGATGTAATATGTGACGTCATCAGCAGTGCATTGCGGGCGCGAGTTATAGTTAGCTGAACTAACTATAACGGGGAATTTCACGGGTTTTGTACGAGTGCAATGTCCAACTAACTATAACTGTCCCTAAAACCTATGGTTTTTTCAGTGAATTTGTAAAGTTTTTTAAATGCTAATTTCTAACTATAACGTGCCTGAAACCTATGGTTTTTTCAGTGAATTTCAAAGGTTTTTTAAATGCTAATTCCTAACTATAACATGTCTGAAACCTATGGTTTTTTTCAGTGAATTTCAAAGGTTTTGTAAATGACAATTTTTAAATGTATTAATTGTTATATTTATTTTTTTGATACTGATTTACTACATTTTTTTAAACTATTTATTTTTAGATATTTTATTTTTAAAATTACATTGTAATTACATTATACATTACATTACAAAATATACTTTCTCAGAATGAATTACTTTAGTTTAAATACTTTGCAAATAGGCAATAGACTTTTAAGTACAGTAGTTACAGTTGTTGCAATGGGCAACACAATTTCAAACACAATGCAACATTGAGCTCAATGTGAATTTCTAGTTAAATGCAATTAGTTACTTTATGGATTACTTTTTCTAACCACAGGACTGGATCCTAGATTCAGTCCTGCGACATCTCCTGTAAACAGTTGAGTAAAAGCGTTTTGGTTACAGTAGTGATTTTTAAGGAATATTATTGTATTTTAAAAGTTGACACTTAGAAACTTTTTCACATAGAATCACCAATGTTATCCTATGGGAGGAAATTCACTTAGCAGGTAAGTAGTGTTATCGTTACTTTTTCTTACTCAGTGGTGGATCCTGGATCCAGCACTGGTGCATCTCCTATAAACAGTTGAAAGAATGCGTTTAAGTCATACTGACGATTTTTAAGGAATATTTGTAGTTTGTGAAAATCGACACTTTGAAACTTTTCTGCTGAAAACCAGACAATGGATTCCTATGGAAGGAAATACAAGTTACTGGTAAGTACAGTTAAAATTACTTTACAGGATCAGTACTGGGCTCAAAGATGCAGCACTGAGGTCTCTCCTGATAACAGGTGAGTAAATCAGAATTCGTAGTTCGGCTGATTTTAGAGGAATATTATAAACTTCCAAAACTCCACACTTAGAAGAATTTCCAAGTGAAACCAGTCAATGTTAGCCTAAGGAAGGAAATTCAAGTTACTGGTAAGTACGGTTAATATTACTCATCAGGATCAGTACTGGGCTCAAAGATGCAGCACTGAGGTCTCTCCTGATAACATGTGAGTAAATCGGAATTCGTAGTTCTGCTGATTTTAGAGGAATATTTGTATGTTTCAAAAATCGACACTTAGAAACTTTTTCAGCAAAAGCAGGCAATGATATCCTAAGGAAGGAAATACAAGTTACTGGTAAGTACGGTTAGAATTACTTTTCAGGATCTGTACTGGGCTCAAAGATGCAGCACTAAGGTCTCTCCTGATAACTGGTGAGTAAATTGGAATTCGTAGTTCAGCTGATTTTAGAGGAATATTATAAAGTTCCAAAACTCCACACACAGAAGAATTTCCAAGTGAAACCAGTCAATGTTAGCCTATGGAAGGAAATTCAAGTTACTGGTAAGTACGGTTAGAATTACTTTTCAGGATCTGTACTGGGCTCAAAGATGCAGCACTAAGGTCTCTCCTGATAACTAGGTGAGTAAATTGGAATTCGTAGTTCAGCTGATTTTAGAGGAATATTATAAAGTTCCAAAACTCCACACACAGAAGAATTTCCAAGTGAAACCAGTCAATGTTAGCCTATGGAAGGAAATTCAAGTTACTGGTAAGTACGGTTAAAATTACTTTTCAGGATCAGTACTGGGCTCAAAGATGCAGCACTGAGGTCTCTCCTGATAACAGGTGAGTAAATCGGAATTCGTAGTTTGGCTGATTTTAGAGGAATATTTGCAGAATGGTGAAGGAAGGGGGTGGGGCCTAAGGTGACATGTCTGCAAACACGCCCTGTGGCGCGTTTTAAGTTGGAGAATTAAATCCTCCTCAATCCCGAGGGTCCCTAGGGCCAACTAGCCCACCAGATACCTCCAGTATGCGCCAGAGAGCTGCGTTGCAGAGAGGTGTTCAGAGACCACGCCCCTTTTGCACCTCTCTGCAACGCAGCTCTGTGGCGCTTCTGGATGTACCTGGTGGGCTAGTTGGCCCTCAGGGACCCTCAGGATTGAAGGGGATTTAATTCCCCATCTTAAAACGCGCCACTTTTGGCCCCGGGGCCCCATCCCCCGGGGCATGCCCTCTTTTTTTCTAATTAAATATTTGGAGGGGGGCTGCGTAGCCCCCTCCTCAGGCCATTTAAGGCCCCGGGGACCCCATCCCCCGGAGCCGGCCTTTGCGTCTTTTAAAAAAAAAAAAAATTCCTTTTTTTGGGAGGGGGCTGCGTGGCCCCCTCCCGGGCCACTAATGGCCCTGGGGACCCCATCCCCCGGGGCCTGGCCACTCGTTGGGGACCGTGGGGGTCCCCAATCCCCGCACGGGTCCCGTCGGCTCCCGCGTCCTGCGGGAGCGGCATTGCTTTTCCATAAGGGGAGCTGCTGACATGCAGCTCCCCTTATGGAAAGGTACTTGCTTTGTTTCATTGAAGCGAGAGCAGGTTTCCTGTTCTCGCTTCAATGAAGCAAGTAAGCTTGCAATGACAGGACGGGAGCCGCGCGGCTCCAGTTCTGCCATTGCAACAGCAGTGTCCCGGGGGTAGGCACCCCGGGACACTGCAGGAGCCGGGACCTGGGGGTGGTGGTCCCCAGGGCCACCACAGGCTCCAGGAGGGGGCCACGCAGCCCCCTCCCCACTTTCTACATAGCCCCGGGGAGGGAGTGGTCCCCGGGGCTTAGGGGGTCTGAAACGGATTTTCTTAGTGCCCCGGGGAGGTGGCGGTCCCCGGGCATATGGGGGCAGGAGCCCCCACACAGGTCATTGTTTATTTAAAAAGAAGCCCCGGGGGTGGTGGTCCTCGGGCTGCGGGAGGGCGGAGAGCCCTACCGCACCATTTTTTTTAAAGCCCCGGGGGTGGCGGTCCCCAGGCTTGGGGGCCTTAGAGGCCCCCACATAAAATAAAAACCAACCCCCGCATGCCCCCGGGACTTGGCCCACCCGGGGGCATAATAGCATCGAAGCGCGTGAGACCGCACTTCGATTTTTTTTTTTATTGGCAGGATCCGCGCACCCAGCGCGTTATTTGCCAATTTTAAAAGGGGGTCAGGGTGTTTCTACCCTGCCCCCTTTTTGCGTTTTTCGCGATTGTTTTTACTGTTTTCTTGTGACTCGGTTCTACCGAAGTCATAAGATGGCTGCCAACACTTCCTGGTTTGGAGTGTTGACAGCCAATTAGCATACAGCTGGTCATCGGGAGGGTGCGTGGACCCTCCGTGGCCATAGATATATATGTGTTTTTACTTTTGATTTTCTCAGCAACTACTGAACGGATTTACACCATTTAACAAAAAGGGTTCTTTCTGAACCAAGAACTACCTCTTTGCCAAATTTGGTGTAATTCCATTCAGCAGTTCGGGCTGTAGCCGTGGCTAAAGTTTCCTATAGGAAAATGAATGGGGAAAACACGTTTTGGGACCCCCCTTTTTTCTCGGCCCCCGCTTGACAAATCACCCCAAGACTTTCAGGATAGGAGCGGACCGGAGCGGGCCACAAAGTTTGAAAATTTCGTGAAGATATAGATTTCCAATAGAATGTTGCGGATTTCCTATGGAAAAAGGTCCTAACTATAACTATCTACTGGCGACCGCCAGTAGATAATATATATATATATATATATCCAAATGAAAGCGTACCACGATTGAGGCGCCACACACAGTATGTTTTTCACCTTTTTATTGGCAAGAGGGCTGGGAGACAGCAGCACCACTGGTTCAGTAAAAGTTCATGGCCATACGCGTTTTGGGCTGGTAGCCCTTGTTCACTGGCATCAGGTTGAAGGATAGAGCAGCAATGGTTTTTCCGCCGCACTCGCAGCGATTAAATGTAAGTCCAGCCCCAATGGGCGTGTCTCTCAATTGCATTGTGGTCTATGATGTTCTTATCCATAGTGATTTGCCGCTGTAACCCCCAATTTTGCTTTAAAACCTATAGTAGGTCACTGTTCCAGGTGAGGCTGGGTCCCCGCCTTTGTTACCCTCACCAACATGGTCATACCGCTCCTTTGTAGCACGTCATCATCGATGAGCTGGAGCCGCACATCCGCGGCGCGGGCGTCTCGCGATCTGGAGCCGACCGCTATATATCCAAATGAAAGCGCACCACGATTGAGGCGCCACACACAGTATGTTTTTCACCTTTTTATTGGCAAGAGGGCTGGGAGACAGCAGCACCACTGGTTCAGTAAAAGTTCATGGCCATACGCGTTTCGGGCTGTTAGCCCTTGTTCACTGGCATCAGGTTGAAGGATAGAGCAGCAATGGTTTTTCTGCCGCACTCGCAGCGATTAAATGTAAGTCCAGCCCCAATGGGCGTGTCTCTCAATTGCATTGTGGTCTATGATGTTCTTATCCATAGTGATTTGTCGCTGTAACCCCCAATTTTGCTTTAAAACCTATAGTAGGTCACTGTTCCAGGTGAGGCTGGGTCCCCGCCTTTGTTACCCTCACCAACATGGTCATACCGTTCCTTTGTAGCTCGTCATCATCGATGAGCTGGAGCCGCACATCCGCGGCGGGGCGTCTCGCGATCTGGAGCCGACCGCTATATATCCAAATGAAAGCGCACCACGATTGAGGCGCCACACACAGTATGTTTTTCACCTTTTTATTGGCAAGAGGGCTGGGAGACAGCAGGCACCACTGGTTCAGTAAAAGTTCATGGCCATACACGTTTCGGGCTGTTAGCCCTTGTTCACTGGCATCAGGTTGGAAGGATAGAGCAGCAATGGTTTTTCCGCCGCACTCGCAGCGATTAAATGTAAGTCCAGCCCCAATGGGCGTGTCTCTCAATTGCATTGTGGTCTATGATGTTCTTATCCATAGTGATTTGCCGCTGTAACCCCCAATTTTGCTTTAAAACCTATAGTAGGTCACTGTTCCAGGTGAGGCTGGGTCCCCGCCTTTGTTACCCTCACCAACATGGTCATACTGTCCTTTGCAGCTCGTCATCATCGATGAGCTGGAGCTGCACATCCGCGGCGGGCGGTCTCGCGATCTGGAGCCGACCGCTATATATCCAAATGAAAGCGCACCACGATTGAGGCGCCACACACAGTATGTTTTTCACCTTTTATTGGCAAGAGAGCTGGGAGACAGCAGCACCACTGGTTCAGTAAAAGTTCATGGCCATACGCGTTTCGGGCTGGTAGCCCTTGTTCACTGGCATCAGGTTGAAGGATAGAGCAGCAATGGTTTTTCCGCCGCACTCGCAGCGATTAAATGTAAGTCCAGCCCCAATGGGCGTGTCTCTCAATTGCATTGTGGTCTATGATGTTCTTATCCATAGTGATTTGACGCTGTAACCCCCAATTTTGCTTTAAAACCTATAGTAGGTCACTGTTCCAGGTGAGGCTGGGTCCCCGCCTTTGTTACCCTCACCAACATGGTCATACCGTTCCTTTGTAGCTCGTCATCATCGATGAGCTGGAGCCGCACATCCGCGGCGGGCGTCTCACGATCTGGAGCCGACCGCTATATATCCAAATGAAAGCGCACCACGATTGAGGCGCCACACACAGTTTGTTTTTCACCTTTTTATTGGCAAGAGGGCTGGGAGACAGCAGCACCACTGGTTCAGTAAAAGTTCATGGCCATACGCGTTTCGGCTTGTTAGCCCTTGTTCACTGGCATCAGGTTGAAGGATAGAGCAGCAATGGTTTTTCCGCCGCACTCGCAGCGATTAAATGTAAGTCCAGCCCCAATGGGCGTGTCTCTCAATTGCATTGTGGTCTATGATGTTCTTATCCATAGTGATTTGCCGCTGTAACCCCCAATTTTGCTTTAAAACCTATAGTAGGTCACTGTTCCAGGTGAGGCTGGGTCCCCGCCTTTGTTACCCTCACCAACATGGTCATACCGTTCCTTTGTAGCTCGTCATCATCGATGAGCTGGAGCCGCACATCCGCGGCGGGGCGTCTCCGTGATCTGGAGCCGACCGCTATATATCCAAATGAAAGCGCACCACGATTGAGGCGCCACACACAGTATGTTTTTCACCTTTTATTGGCAAGAGGGCTAGGAGACAGCAGCACCACTGGTTCAGTAAAAGTTCATGGCCATACGCGTTTCGGGCTGGTAGCCCTTGTTCACTGGCATCAGGTTGAAGGATAGAGCAGCAATGGTTTTTCCGCCGCACTCGCAGCGATTAAATGTAAGTCCAGCCCCAATGGGCGTGTCTCTCAATTGCATTGTGGTCTATGATGTTCTTATCCATAGTGATTTGCCGCTGTAACCCCCAATTTTGCTTTAAAACCTATAGTAGGTCACTGTTCCAGGTGAGGCTGGGTCCCCGCCTTGTTACCTCACCAACATGGTCATACCGTTCCTTTGTAGCTCGTCATCATCGATGAGCTGGAGCCGCACATCCGCGGCGGGGCGTCTCGCGATCTGGAGCCGACCGCTATATATCCAAATGAAAGCGCACCACGATTGAGGCGCCACACACAGTATGTTTTTCACCTTTTATTGGCAAGAGGGCTGGGAGACAGCAGCACCACTGGTTCAGTAAAAGTTCATGGCCATACACGCTTCGGGCTGGTAGCCCTTGTTCACTGGCATCAGGTTGAAGGATAGAGCAGCAATGGTTTTTCCGCCGCACTCGCAGCGATTAAATGTAAGTCCAGCCCCAATGGGCGTGTCTCTCAATTGCATTGTGGTCTATGATGTTCTTATCCATAGTGATTTGCCGCTGTAACCCCCAATTTTGCTTTAAAACCTATAGTAGGTCACTGTTCCAGGTGAGGCTGGGTCCCCGCCTTTGTTACCCTCACCAACATGGTCATACCGTTCCTTTGTAGCTCGTCATCATCGATGAGCTGGAGCCGCACATCCGCGGCGGGGCGTCTCGCGATCTGGAGCCGACCGCTATATCCAAATGAAAGCGCACCACGATTGAGGCGCCACACACAGTATGTTTTTCACCTTTTTATTGGCAAGAGGGCTGGGAGACAGCAGCACCACTGGTTCAGTAAAAGTTCATGGCCATACGCGTTTCGGGCTGTTAGCCCTTCACTGGCATCAGGTTGAAGGATAGAGCAGCAATGGTTTTTCCGCCGCACTCGCAGCGATTAAATGTAAGTCCAGCCCCAATGGGCGTGTCTCTCAATTGCATTGTGGTCTATGATGTTCTTATCCATAGTGATTTGCCGCTGTAACCCCCAATTTTGCTTTAAAACCTATAGTAGGTCACTGTTCCAGGTGAGGCTGGGTCCCCGCCTTTGTTACCCTCACCAACATGGTCATACCGTTCCTTTGTAGCTCGTCATCATCGATGAGCTGGAGCTGCACATCCGCAGCGGGGCGTCTCGCGATCTGGAGCCGACCGCTATATATCCAAATGAAAGCGCACCACGATTGAGGCGCCACACACAGTATGTTTTTCACCTTTTATTGGCAAGAGGGCTGGGAGACAGCAGCACCACTGGTTCAGTAAAAGTTCATGGCCATACGCGTTTCTGGGCTGGTAGCCCTTGTTCACTGGCATCAGGTTGAAGGATAGAGCAGCAATGGTTTTTCCGCCGCACTCGCAGCGATTAAATGTAAGTCCAGCCCCAATGGGCGTGTCTCTCAATTGCATTGTGGTCTATGATGTTCTTATCCATAGTGATTTGCCGCTGTAACCCCCAATTTTGCTTTAAAACCTATAGTAGGTCACTGTTCCAGGTGAGGCTGGGTCCCCGCCTTGTTACCCTCACCAACATGGTCATACCGTTCCTTTGTAGCACGTCATCATCGATGAGCTGGAGCCGCACATCCGCGGCGGGGCGTCTCGCGATCTGGAGCCGACCGCTATATATCCAAATGAAAGCGCACCACGATTGAGGCGCCACACACAGTATGTTTTTCACCTTTTTATTGGCAAGAGGGCTGGGAGACAGCAGCACCACTGGTTCAGTAAAGGTTCATGGCCATACGCGTTTCGGGCTGTTAGCCCTTGTTCACTGGCATCAGGTTGAAGGATAGAGCAGCAATGGTTTTTCTGCCGCACTCGCAGCGATTAAATGTAAGTCCAGCCCCAATGGGCGTGTCTCTCAATTGCATTGTGGTCTATGATGTTCTTATCCATAGTGATTTGTCGTTGTAACCCCCAATTTTGCTTTAAAACCTATAGTAGGTCACTGTTCCAGGTGAGGCTGGGTCCCCGCCTTTGTTACCCTCACCAACATGGTCATACCGTCTCCTTTGTAGCTCGTCATCATCGATGAGCTGGAGCCGCACATCCGCGGCGGGGCGTCTCGCGATCTGGAGCCGACCGCTATATATCCAAATGAAAGCGCACCACGATTGAGGCGCCACACACAGTATGTTTTTCACCTTTTTATTGGCAAGAGGGCTGGGAGACAGCAGCACCACTGGTTCAGTAAAAGTTCATGGCCATACGCGTTTCGGGCTGTTAGCCCTTGTTCACTGGCATCAGGTTGAAGGATAGAGCAGCAATGGTTTTTCCGCCGCACTCGCAGCGATTAAATGTAAGTCCAGCCCCAATGGGCGTGTCTCTCAATTGCATTGTGGTCTATGATGTTCTTATCCATAGTGATTTGCCGCTGTAACCCCCAATTTTGCTTTAAAACCTATAGTAGGTCACTGTTCCAGGTGAGGCTGGGTCCCCGCCTTTGTTACCCTCACCAACATGGTCATACCGGTCCTTTGCAGCTCGTCATCATCGATGAGCTGGAGCTGCACATCCGCGGCGGGGCGTCTCGCGATCTGGAGCCGACCGCTATATATCCAAATGAAAGCGCACCACGATTGAGGCGCCACACACAGTATGTTTTTCACCTTTTTATTGGCAAGAGGGCTGGGAGACAGCAGCACCACTGGTTCAGTAAAAGTTCATGGCCATACGCGTTTCGGGCTGGTAGCCCTTGTTCACTGGCATCAGGTTGAAGGATAGAGCAGCAATGGTTTTTCCGCCGCACTCGCAGCGATTAAATGTAAGTCCAGCCCCAATGGGCGTGTCTCTCAATTGCATTGTGGTCTATGATGTTCTTATCCATAGTGATTTGACGCTGTAACCCCCAATTTTGCTTTAAAACCTATAGTAGGTCACTGTTCCAGGTGAGGCTGGGTCCCCGCCTTTGTTACCCTCACCAACATGGTCATACCGTTCCTTGTAGCTCGTCATCATCGATGAGCTGGAGCCGCACATCCGCGGCGGGGCGTCTCGCGATCTGGAGCCGACCGCTATATATCCAAATGAAAGCGCACCACGATTGAGGCGCCACACACAGTATGTTTTTCACCTTTTTATTGGCAAGAGGGCTGGGAGACAGCAGCACCACTGGTTCAGTAAAAGTTCATGGCCATACGCGTTTCGGCTTGTTAGCCCTTGTTCACTGGCATCAGGTTGAAGGATAGAGCAGCAATGGTTTTTCCGCCGCACTCGCAGCGATTAAATGTAAGTCCAGCCCCAATGGGCGTGTCTCTCAATTGCATTGTGGTCTATGATGTTCTTATCCATAGTGATTTGCCGCTGTAACCCCCAATTTTGCTTTAAAACCTATAGTAGGTCACTGTTCCAGGTGAGGCTGGGTCCCCGCCTTTGTTACCCTCACCAACATGGTCATACCGTTCCTTTGTAGCTCGTCATCATCGATGAGCTGGAGCCGCACATCCGCGGCGGGGCGTCTCGTGATCTGGAGCCGACCGCTATATATCCAAATGAAAGCGCACCACGATTGAGGCGCCACACACAGTATGTTTTTCACCTTTTATTGGCAAGAGGGCTGGGAGACAGCAGCACCACTGGTTCAGTAAAAGTTCATGGCCATACGCGTTTCGGGCTGGTAGCCCTTGTTCACTGGCATCAGGTTGAAGGATAGAGCAGCAATGGTTTTTCCGCCGCACTCGCAGCGATTAAATGTAAGTCCAGCCCCAATGGGCGTGTCTCTCAATTGCATTGTGGTCTATGATGTTCTTATCCATAGTGATTTGCCGCTGTAACCCCCAATTTTGCTTTAAAACCTATAGTAGGTCACTGTTCCAGGTGAGGCTGGGTCCCCGCCTTTGTTACCCTCACCAACATGGTCATACCGTTCCTTTGTAGCTCGTCATCATCGATGAGCTGGAGCCGCACATCCGCGGCGGGGCGTCTCGCGATCTGGAGCCGACCGCTATATATCCAAATGAAAGCGCACCACGATTGAGGCGCCACACACAGTATGTTTTTCACCTTTTATTGGCAAGAGGGCTGGGAGACAGCAGCACCACTGGTTCAGTAAAAGTTCATGGCCATACGCGTTTCGGGCTGGTAGCCCTTGTTCACTGGCATCAGGTTGAAGGATAGAGCAGCAATGGTTTTTCCGCCGCACTCGCAGCGATTAAATGTAAGTCCAGCCCCAATGGGCGTGTCTCTCAATTGCATTGTGGTCTATGATGTTCTTATCCATAGTGATTTGCCGCTGTAACCCCCAATTTTGCTTAAAAACCTATAGTAGGTCACTGTTCCAGGTGAGGCTGGGTCCCCGCCTTTGTTACCCTCACCAACATGGTCATACCGTTCCTTTGTAGCTCGTCATCATCGATGAGCTGGAGCCGCACATCCGCGGCGGGGCGTCTCGCGATCTGGAGCCGACCGCTATATATCCAAATGAAAGCGCCCCACGATTGAGGCGCCACACACAGTATGTTTTTCACCTTTTTATTGGCAAGAGGGCTGGGAGACAGCAGCACCACTGGTTCAGTAAAAGTTCATGGCCATACGCGTTTCGGGCTGTTAGCCCTTCACTGGCATCAGGTTGAAGGATAGAGCAGCAATGGTTTTTCCGCCGCACTCGCAGTGATTAAATGTAAGTCCAGCCCCAATGGGCGTGTCTCTCAATTGCATTGTGGTCTATGATGTTCTTATCCATAGTGATTTGCCGCTGTAACCCCCAATTTTGCTTTAAAACCTATAGTAGGTCACTGTTCCAGGTGAGGCTGGGTCCCCGCCTTTGTTACCCTCACCAACATGGTCATACCGTTCCTTTGTAGCTCGTCATCATCGATGAGCTGGAGCTGCACATCTGCAGCGGGGCGTCTCGCGATCTGGAGCCGACCGCTATATATCCAAATGAAAGCGCACCACGATTGAGGCGCCACACACAGTATGTTTTTCACCTTTTTATTGGCAAGAGGGCTGGGAGACAGCAGCACCACTGGTTCAGTAAAAGTTCATGGCCATAAGCGTTTCGGGCTGGTAGCCCTTGTTCACTGGCATCAGGTTGAAGGATAGAGCAGCAATGGTTTTTCCGCCGCACTCGCAGCGATTAAATGTAAGTCCAGCCCCAATGGGCGTGTCTCTCAATTGCATTGTGGTCTATGATGTTCTTATCCATAGTGATTTGCCGCTGTAACCCCCAATTTTGCTTTAAAACCTATAGTAGGTCACTGTTCCAGGTGAGGCTGGGTCCCCGCCTTTGTTACCCTCACCAACATGGTCATACCGTTCCTTTGTAGCTCGTCATCATCGATGAGCTGGAGCCGCACATCCGCGGCGGGGCGTCTCACGATCTGGAGCCGACCGCTATATATCCAAATGAAAGCGCACCACGATTGAGGCGCCACACACAGTTTGTTTTTCACCTTTTTATTGGCAAGAGGGCTGGGAGACAGCAGCACAACTGGTTCAGTAAAAGTTCATGGCCATACGAGTTTCGGGCTGGTAGCCCTTGTTCACTGGCATCAGGTTGAAGGATAGAGCAGCAATGGTTTTTCCGCCGCACTCGCAGCGATTAAATGTAAGTCCAGCCCCAATGGGCATGTCTCTCAATTGCATTGTGGTCTATGATGTTCTTATCCATAGTGATTTGCTGCTGTAACCCCCAATTTTGCTTTAAAACCTATAGTAGGTCACTGTTCCAGGTGAGGCTGGGTCCCCGCCTTTGTTACCCTCACCAACATGGTCATACCGTTCCTTTGTAGCTCGTCATCATCGATGAGCTGGAGCCGCACATCCGCGGTGGGGCGTCTCGCGATCTGGAGCCGACCGCTATATATCCAAATGAAAGCGCACCACGATTGAGGCGCCACACACAGTATGTTTTTCACCTTTTTATTGGCAAGAGGGCTGGGAGACAGCAGCACCACTGGTTCAGTAAAAGTTCATGGCCATACGCGTTTCGGGCTGGTAGCCCTTGTTCACTGGCATCAGGTTGAAGGATAGAGCAGCAATGGTTTTTCCGCCGCACTCGCAGCGATTAAATGTAAGTCCAGCCCCAATGGGCGTGTCTCTCAATTGCATTGTGGTCTATGATGTTCTTATCCATAGTGATTTGCCGCTGTAACCCCCAATTTTGCTTTAAAACCTATAGTAGGTCACTGTTCCAGGTGAGGCTGGGTCCCCGCCTTGTTACCCTCACCAACATGGTCATACCGTTCCTTTGTAGCTCGTCATCATCGATGAGCTGGAGCCGCACATCCGCGGCGGGGCGTCTCGCGATCTGGAGCCGACCGCTATATATCCACATGAAAGCGCACCACGATTGAGGCGCCACACACAGTATGTTTTTCACCTTTTTATTGGCAAGAGGGCTGGGAGACAGCAGCACCACTGGTTCAGTAAAAGTTCATGGCCATACGCTGTTTCGGGCTGTTAGCCCTTGTTCACTGGCATCAGGTTGAAGGATAGAGCAGCAATGGTTTTTCCGCCGCACTCGCAGCGATTAAATGTAAGTCCAGCCCCAATGGGCGTGTCTCTCAATTGCATTGTGGTCTATGATGTTCTTACCCATAGTGATTTGCCGCTGTAACCCCCAATTGTGCTTTAAAACCTATAGTAGGTCACTGTTCCAGGTGAGGCTGGGTCCCCGCCTTTGTTACCCTCACCAACATGGTCATACCGTTCCTTTGTAGCTCGTCATCATCGATGAGCTGGAGCCGCACATCCGCGGCGGGGCGTCTCGCGATCTGGAGCCGACCGCTATATATCCAAATGAAAGCGCACCACGATTGAGGCGCCACACACAGTATGTTTTTCACCTTTTATTGGCAAGAGGGCTGGGAGACAGCAGCACCACTGGTTCAGTAAAAGTTCATGGCCATACGCGTTTCGGGCTGGTAGCCCTTGTTCACTGGCATCAGGTTGAAGGATAGAGCAGCAATGGTTTTTCCGCCGCACTCGCAGCGATTAAATGTAAGTCCAGCCCCAATGGGCATGTCTCTCAATTGCATTGTGGTCTATGATGTTCTTATCCATAGTGATTTGCCGCTGTAACCCCCAATTTTGCTTTAAAACCTATAGTAGGTCACTGTTCCAGGTGAGGCTGGGTCCCCGCCTTTGTTATCCTCACCAACATGGTCATACCGTTCCTTTGTAGCTCGTCATCATCGATGAGCTGGAGCCGCACATTTGCGGCGGGGCGTCTCGCGATCTGGAGCCGACCGCTATATATCCAAATGAAAGCGCACCACGATTGAGGCTCAACACACAGTATGTTTTTCACCTTTTTATTGGCAAGAGGGCTGGGAGACAGCAGCACCACTGGTTCAGTAAAAGTTCATGGCCATACGCGTTTTGGGCTGGTAGCCCTTGTTCACTGGCATCAGGTTGAAGGATAGAGCAGCAATGGTTTTTCCGCCGCACTCGCAGCGATTAAATGTAAGTCCAGCCCCAATGGGCGTGTCTCTCAATTGCATTGTGGTCTATGATGTTCTTATCCATAGTGATTTGCCGCTGTAACCCCCAATTTTGCTTTAAAACCTATAGTAGGTCACTGTTCCAGGTGAGGCTGGGTCCCCGCCTTTGTTACCCTCACCAACATGGTCATACCGTTCCTTTGTAGCTCGTCATCATCGATGAGCTGGAGCCGCACATCCGCGGCGGGGCGTCTCGCGATCTGGAGCCGACCGCTATATATCCAAATGAAAGCGCACCACGATTGAGGCGCCACACACAGTATGTTTTTCACCTTTTTATTGGCAAGAGGGCTGGGAGACAGCAGCACCACTGGTTCAGTAAAAGTTCATGGCCATACGCGTTTCGGGCTGGTAGCCCTTGTTCACTGGCATCAGGTTGAAGGATAGAGCAGCAATGGTTTTTCCGCCGCACTCGCAGCGATTAAATGTAAGTCCAGCCCCAATGGGCGTGTCTCTCAATTGCATTGTGGTCTATGATGTTCTTATCCATAGTGATTTGCCGCTGTAACCCCCAATTTTGCTTTAAAACCTATAGTAGGTCACTGTTCCAGGTGAGGCTGGGTCCCCGCCTTTGTTACCCTCACCAACATGGTCATACCGTTCCTTTGTAGCTCGTCATCATCGATGAGCTGGAGCCGCACATCCGCGGCGGGGCGTCTCGCGATCTGGAGCCGACCGCTATATATCCAAATGAAAGCGCACCACGATTGAGGCGCCACACACAGTATGTTTTTCACCTTTTATTGGCAAGAGGGCTGGGAGACAGCAGCACCACTGGTTCAGTAAAAGTTCATGGCCATACGCGTTTCGGGCTGGTAGCCCTTGTTCACTGGCATCAGGTTGAAGGATAGAGCAGCAATGGTTTTTCCGCCGCACTCGCAGCGATTAAATGTAAGTCCAGCCCCAATGGGCGTGTCTCTCAATTGCATTGTGGTCTATGATGTTCTTATCCATAGTGATTTGCCGCTGTAACCCCCAATTTTGCTTTAAAACCTATAGTAGGTCACTGTTCCAGGTGAGGCTGGGTCCCCGCCTTTGTTACCCTCACCAACATGGTCATACCGTTCCTTTGTAGCTCGTCATCATCGATGAGCTGGAGCCGCACATCCGCGGCGGGGCGTCTCGCGATCTGGAGCCGACCGCTATATATCCAAATGAAAGCGCACCACGATTGAGGCGCCACACACAGTATGTTTTTCACCTTTTTATTGGCAAGAGGGCTGGGAGACAGCAGCACCACTGGTTCAGTAAAAGTTCATGGCCATACGCGTTTCGGGCTGGTAGCCCTTGTTCACTGGCATCAGGTTGAAGGATAGAGCAGCAATGGTTTTTCCGCCGCACTCGCAGCGATTAAATGTAAGTCCAGCCCCAATGGGCGTGTCTCTCAATTGCATTGTGGTCTATGATGTTCTTATCCATAGTGATTTGCCGCTGTAACCCCCAATTTTGCTTTAAAACCTATAGTAGGTCACTGTTCCAGGTGAGGCTGGGTCCCCGCCTTTGTTACCCTCACCAACATGGTCATACCGTTCCTTTGTAGCTCGTCATCATCGATGAGCTGGAGCCGCACATCCGCGGCGGGGCGTCTCGCGATCTGGAGCCGACCGCTATATATCCAAATGAAAGCGCACCACGATTGAGGCGCCACACACAGTATGTTTTTCACCTTTTTATTGGCAAGAGGGCTGGGAGACAGCAGCACCACTGGTTCAGTAAAAGTTCATGGCCATACGCGTTTCGGGCTGGTAGCCCTTGTTCACTGGCATCAGGTTGAAGGATAGAGCAGCAATGGTTTTTCCGCCGCACTCGCAGCGATTAAATGTAAGTCCAGCCCCAATGGGCGTGTCTCTCAATTGCATTGTGGTCTATGATGTTCTTATCCATAGTGATTTGCCGCTGTAACCCCCAATTTTGCTTTAAAACCTATAGTAGGTCACTGTTCCAGGTGAGGCTGGGTCCCCGCCTTTGTTACCCTCACCAACATGGTCATACCGTTCCTTTGTAGCTCGTCATCATCGATGAGCTGGAGCCGCACATCCGCGGCGGGGCGTCTCGCGATCTGGAGCCGACCGCTATATATCCAAATGAAAGCGCACCACGATTGAGGCGCCACACACAGTATGTTTTTCACCTTTTATTGGCAAGAGGGCTGGGAGACAGCAGCACCACTGGTTCAGTAAAAGTTCATGGCCATACGCGTTTCGGGCTGTTAGCCCTTGTTCACTGGCATCAGGTTGAAGGATAGAGCAGCAATGGTTTTTCCGCCGCACTCGCAGCGATTAAATGTAAGTCCAGCCCCAATGGGCGTGTCTCTCAATTGCATTGTGGTCTATGATGTTCTTATCCATAGTGATTTGCCGCTGTAACCCCCAATTTTGCTTTAAAACCTATAGTAGGTCACTGTTCCAGGTGAGGCTGGGTCCCCGCCTTTGTTACCCTCACCAACATGGTCATACCGTTCCTTTGTAGCTCGTCATCATCGATGAGCTGGAGCCGCACATCCGCGGCGGGGCGTCTCGCGATCTGGAGCCGACCGCTATATATCCAAATGAAAGCGCACCACGATTGAGGCGCCACACACAGTATGTTTTTCACCTTTTTATTGGCAAGAGGGCTGGGAGACAGCAGCACCACTGGTTCAGTAAAAGTTCATGGCCATACGCGTTTCGGGCTGGTAGCCCTTGTTCACTGGCATCAGGTTGAAGGATAGAGCAGCAATGGTTTTTCCGCCGCACTCGCAGCGATTAAATGTAAGTCCAGCCCCAATGGGCGTGTCTCTCAATTGCATTGTGGTCTATGATGTTCTTATCCATAGTGATTTGCCGCTGTAACCCCCAATTTTGCTTTAAAACCTATAGTAGGTCACTGTTCCAGGTGAGGCTGGGTCCCCGCCTTTGTTACCCTCACCAACATGGTCATACCGTTCCTTTGTAGCTCGTCATCATCGATGAGCTGGAGCCGCACATCCGCGGCGGGGCGTCTCGCGATCTGGAGCCGACCGCTATATATCCAAATGAAAGCGCACCACGATTGAGGCGCCACACACAGTATGTTTTTCACCTTTTTATTGGCAAGAGGGCTGGGAGACAGCAGCACCACTGGTTCAGTAAAAGTTCATGGCCATACGCGTTTCGGGCTGTTAGCCCTTGTTCACTGGCATCAGGTTGAAGGATAGAGCAGCAATGGTTTTTCCGCCGCACTCGCAGCGATTAAATGTAAGTCCAGCCCCAATGGGCGTGTCTCTCAATTGCATTGTGGTCTATGATGTTCTTATCCATAGTGATTTGCCGCTGTAACCCCCAATTTTGCTTTAAAACCTATAGTAGGTCACTGTTCCAGGTGAGGCTGGGTCCCCGCCTTTGTTACCCTCACCAACATGGTCATACCGTTCCTTTGTAGCTCGTCATCATCGATGAGCTGGAGCCGCACATCCGCGGCGGGGCGTCTCGCGATCTGGAGCCGACCGCTATATATCCAAATGAAAGCGCACCACGATTGAGGCGCCACACACAGTATGTTTTTCACCTTTTTATTGGCAAGAGGGCTGGGAGACAGCAGCACCACTGGTTCAGTAAAAGTTCATGGCCATACGCGTTTCGGGCTGGTAGCCCTTGTTCACTGGCATCAGGTTGAAGGATAGAGCAGCAATGGTTTTTCCGCCGCACTCGCAGCGATTAAATGTAAGTCCAGCCCCAATGGGCGTGTCTCTCAATTGCATTGTGGTCTATGATGTTCTTATCCATAGTGATTTGCCGCTGTAACCCCCAATTTTGCTTTAAAACCTATAGTAGGTCACTGTTCCAGGTGAGGCTGGGTCCCCGCCTTTGTTACCCTCACCAACATGGTCATACCGTTCCTTTGTAGCTCGTCATCATCGATGAGCTGGAGCCGCACATCCGCGGCGGGGCGTCTCGCGATCTGGAGCCGACCGCTATATATCCAAATGAAAGCGCACCACGATTGAGGCGCCACACACAGTATGTTTTTCACCTTTTTATTGGCAAGAGGGCTGGGAGACAGCAGCACCACTGGTTCAGTAAAAGTTCATGGCCATACGCGTTTCGGGCTGGTAGCCCTTGTTCACTGGCATCAGGTTGAAGGATAGAGCAGCAATGGTTTTTCCGCCGCACTCGCAGCGATTAAATGTAAGTCCAGCCCCAATGGGCGTGTCTCTCAATTGCATTGTGGTCTATGATGTTCTTATCCATAGTGATTTGCCGCTGTAACCCCCAATTTTGCTTTAAAACCTATAGTAGGTCACTGTTCCAGGTGAGGCTGGGTCCCCGCCTTTGTTACCCTCACCAACATGGTCATACCGTTCCTTTGTAGCTCGTCATCATCGATGAGCTGGAGCCGCACATCCGCGGCGGGGCGTCTCGCGATCTGGAGCCGACCGCTATATATCCAAATGAAAGCGCACCACGATTGAGGCGCCACACACAGTATGTTTTTCACCTTTTTATTGGCAAGAGGGCTGGGAGACAGCAGCACCACTGGTTCAGTAAAAGTTCATGGCCATACGCGTTTCGGGCTGTTAGCCCTTGTTCACTGGCATCAGGTTGAAGGATAGAGCAGCAATGGTTTTTCCGCCGCACTCGCAGCGATTAAATGTAAGTCCAGCCCCAATGGGCGTGTCTCTCAATTGCATTGTGGTCTATGATGTTCTTATCCATAGTGATTTGCCGCTGTAACCCCCAATTTTGCTTTAAAACCTATAGTAGGTCACTGTTCCAGGTGAGGCTGGGTCCCCGCCTTTGTTACCCTCACCAACATGGTCATACCGTTCCTTTGTAGCTCGTCATCATCGATGAGCTGGAGCCGCACATCCGCGGCGGGGCGTCTCGCGATCTGGAGCCGACCGCTATATATCCAAATGAAAGCGCACCACGATTGAGGCGCCACACACAGTATGTTTTTCACCTTTTTATTGGCAAGAGGGCTGGGAGACAGCAGCACCACTGGTTCAGTAAAAGTTCATGGCCATACGCGTTTCGGGCTGGTAGCCCTTGTTCACTGGCATCAGGTTGAAGGATAGAGCAGCAATGGTTTTTCCGCCGCACTCGCAGCGATTAAATGTAAGTCCAGCCCCAATGGGCGTGTCTCTCAATTGCATTGTGGTCTATGATGTTCTTATCCATAGTGATTTGCCGCTGTAACCCCCAATTTTGCTTTAAAACCTATAGTAGGTCACTGTTCCAGGTGAGGCTGGGTCCCCGCCTTTGTTACCCTCACCAACATGGTCATACCGTTCCTTTGTAGCTCGTCATCATCGATGAGCTGGAGCCGCACATCCGCGGCGGGGCGTCTCGCGATCTGGAGCCGACCGCTATATATCCAAATGAAAGCGCACCACGATTGAGGCGCCACACACAGTATGTTTTTCACCTTTTTATTGGCAAGAGGGCTGGGAGACAGCAGCACCACTGGTTCAGTAAAAGTTCATGGCCATACGCGTTTCGGGCTGGTAGCCCTTGTTCACTGGCATCAGGTTGAAGGATAGAGCAGCAATGGTTTTTCCGCCGCACTCGCAGCGATTAAATGTAAGTCCAGCCCCAATGGGCGTGTCTCTCAATTGCATTGTGGTCTATGATGTTCTTATCCATAGTGATTTGCCGCTGTAACCCCCAATTTTGCTTTAAAACCTATAGTAGGTCACTGTTCCAGGTGAGGCTGGGTCCCCGCCTTTGTTACCCTCACCAACATGGTCATACCGTTCCTTTGTAGCTCGTCATCATCGATGAGCTGGAGCCGCACATCCGCGGCGGGGCGTCTCGCGATCTGGAGCCGACCGCTATATATCCAAATGAAAGCGCACCACGATTGAGGCGCCACACACAGTATGTTTTTCACCTTTTTATTGGCAAGAGGGCTGGGAGACAGCAGCACCACTGGTTCAGTAAAAGTTCATGGCCATACGCGTTTCGGGCTGGTAGCCCTTGTTCACTGGCATCAGGTTGAAGGATAGAGCAGCAATGGTTTTTCCGCCGCACTCGCAGCGATTAAATGTAAGTCCAGCCCCAATGGGCGTGTCTCTCAATTGCATTGTGGTCTATGATGTTCTTATCCATAGTGATTTGCCGCTGTAACCCCCAATTTTGCTTTAAAACCTATAGTAGGTCACTGTTCCAGGTGAGGCTGGGTCCCCGCCTTTGTTACCCTCACCAACATGGTCATACCGTTCCTTTGTAGCTCGTCATCATCGATGAGCTGGAGCCGCACATCCGCGGCGGGGCGTCTCGCGATCTGGAGCCGACCGCTATATATCCAAATGAAAGCGCACCACGATTGAGGCGCCACACACAGTATGTTTTTCACCTTTTTATTGGCAAGAGGGCTGGGAGACAGCAGCACCACTGGTTCAGTAAAAGTTCATGGCCATACGCGTTTCGGGCTGTTAGCCCTTGTTCACTGGCATCAGGTTGAAGGATAGAGCAGCAATGGTTTTTCCGCCGCACTCGCAGCGATTAAATGTAAGTCCAGCCCCAATGGGCGTGTCTCTCAATTGCATTGTGGTCTATGATGTTCTTATCCATAGTGATTTGCCGCTGTAACCCCCAATTTTGCTTTAAAACCTATAGTAGGTCACTGTTCCAGGTGAGGCTGGGTCCCCGCCTTTGTTACCCTCACCAACATGGTCATACCGTTCCTTTGTAGCTCGTCATCATCGATGAGCTGGAGCCGCACATCCGCGGCGGGGCGTCTCGCGATCTGGAGCCGACCGCTATATATCCAAATGAAAGCGCACCACGATTGAGGCGCCACACACAGTATGTTTTTCACCTTTTTATTGGCAAGAGGGCTGGGAGACAGCAGCACCACTGGTTCAGTAAAAGTTCATGGCCATACGCGTTTCGGGCTGTTAGCCCTTGTTCACTGGCATCAGGTTGAAGGATAGAGCAGCAATGGTTTTTCCGCCGCACTCGCAGCGATTAAATGTAAGTCCAGCCCCAATGGGCGTGTCTCTCAATTGCATTGTGGTCTATGATGTTCTTATCCATAGTGATTTGCCGCTGTAACCCCCAATTTTGCTTTAAAACCTATAGTAGGTCACTGTTCCAGGTGAGGCTGGGTCCCCGCCTTTGTTACCCTCACCAACATGGTCATACCGTTCCTTTGTAGCTCGTCATCATCGATGAGCTGGAGCCGCACATCCGCGGCGGGGCGTCTCGCGATCTGGAGCCGACCGCTATATATCCAAATGAAAGCGCACCACGATTGAGGCGCCACACACAGTATGTTTTTCACCTTTTTATTGGCAAGAGGGCTGGGAGACAGCAGCACCACTGGTTCAGTAAAAGTTCATGGCCATACGCGTTTCGGGCTGGTAGCCCTTGTTCACTGGCATCAGGTTGAAGGATAGAGCAGCAATGGTTTTTCCGCCGCACTCGCAGCGATTAAATGTAAGTCCAGCCCCAATGGGCGTGTCTCTCAATTGCATTGTGGTCTATGATGTTCTTATCCATAGTGATTTGCCGCTGTAACCCCCAATTTTGCTTTAAAACCTATAGTAGGTCACTGTTCCAGGTGAGGCTGGGTCCCCGCCTTTGTTACCCTCACCAACATGGTCATACCGTTCCTTTGTAGCTCGTCATCATCGATGAGCTGGAGCCGCACATCCGCGGCGGGGCGTCTCGCGATCTGGAGCCGACCGCTATATATCCAAATGAAAGCGCACCACGATTGAGGCGCCACACACAGTATGTTTTTCACCTTTTTATTGGCAAGAGGGCTGGGAGACAGCAGCACCACTGGTTCAGTAAAAGTTCATGGCCATACGCGTTTCGGGCTGGTAGCCCTTGTTCACTGGCATCAGGTTGAAGGATAGAGCAGCAATGGTTTTTCCGCCGCACTCGCAGCGATTAAATGTAAGTCCAGCCCCAATGGGCGTGTCTCTCAATTGCATTGTGGTCTATGATGTTCTTATCCATAGTGATTTGCCGCTGTAACCCCCAATTTTGCTTTAAAACCTATAGTAGGTCACTGTTCCAGGTGAGGCTGGGTCCCCGCCTTTGTTACCCTCACCAACATGGTCATACCGTTCCTTTGTAGCTCGTCATCATCGATGAGCTGGAGCCGCACATCCGCGGCGGGGCGTCTCGCGATCTGGAGCCGACCGCTATATATCCAAATGAAAGCGCACCACGATTGAGGCGCCACACACAGTATGTTTTTCACCTTTTTATTGGCAAGAGGGCTGGGAGACAGCAGCACCACTGGTTCAGTAAAAGTTCATGGCCATACGCGTTTCGGGCTGTTAGCCCTTGTTCACTGGCATCAGGTTGAAGGATAGAGCAGCAATGGTTTTTCCGCCGCACTCGCAGCGATTAAATGTAAGTCCAGCCCCAATGGGCGTGTCTCTCAATTGCATTGTGGTCTATGATGTTCTTATCCATAGTGATTTGCCGCTGTAACCCCCAATTTTGCTTTAAAACCTATAGTAGGTCACTGTTCCAGGTGAGGCTGGGTCCCCGCCTTTGTTACCCTCACCAACATGGTCATACCGTTCCTTTGTAGCTCGTCATCATCGATGAGCTGGAGCCGCACATCCGCGGCGGGGCGTCTCGCGATCTGGAGCCGACCGCTATATATCCAAATGAAAGCGCACCACGATTGAGGCGCCACACACAGTATGTTTTTCACCTTTTTATTGGCAAGAGGGCTGGGAGACAGCAGCACCACTGGTTCAGTAAAAGTTCATGGCCATACGCGTTTCGGGCTGGTAGCCCTTGTTCACTGGCATCAGGTTGAAGGATAGAGCAGCAATGGTTTTTCCGCCGCACTCGCAGCGATTAAATGTAAGTCCAGCCCCAATGGGCGTGTCTCTCAATTGCATTGTGGTCTATGATGTTCTTATCCATAGTGATTTGCCGCTGTAACCCCCAATTTTGCTTTAAAACCTATAGTAGGTCACTGTTCCAGGTGAGGCTGGGTCCCCGCCTTTGTTACCCTCACCAACATGGTCATACCGTTCCTTTGTAGCTCGTCATCATCGATGAGCTGGAGCCGCACATCCGCGGCGGGGCGTCTCGCGATCTGGAGCCGACCGCTATATATCCAAATGAAAGCGCACCACGATTGAGGCGCCACACACAGTATGTTTTTCACCTTTTTATTGGCAAGAGGGCTGGGAGACAGCAGCACCACTGGTTCAGTAAAAGTTCATGGCCATACGCGTTTCGGGCTGGTAGCCCTTGTTCACTGGCATCAGGTTGAAGGATAGAGCAGCAATGGTTTTTCCGCCGCACTCGCAGCGATTAAATGTAAGTCCAGCCCCAATGGGCGTGTCTCTCAATTGCATTGTGGTCTATGATGTTCTTATCCATAGTGATTTGCCGCTGTAACCCCCAATTTTGCTTTAAAACCTATAGTAGGTCACTGTTCCAGGTGAGGCTGGGTCCCCGCCTTTGTTACCCTCACCAACATGGTCATACCGTTCCTTTGTAGCTCGTCATCATCGATGAGCTGGAGCCGCACATCCGCGGCGGGGCGTCTCGCGATCTGGAGCCGACCGCTATATATCCAAATGAAAGCGCACCACGATTGAGGCGCCACACACAGTATGTTTTTCACCTTTTTATTGGCAAGAGGGCTGGGAGACAGCAGCACCACTGGTTCAGTAAAAGTTCATGGCCATACGCGTTTCGGGCTGGTAGCCCTTGTTCACTGGCATCAGGTTGAAGGATAGAGCAGCAATGGTTTTTCCGCCGCACTCGCAGCGATTAAATGTAAGTCCAGCCCCAATGGGCGTGTCTCTCAATTGCATTGTGGTCTATGATGTTCTTATCCATAGTGATTTGCCGCTGTAACCCCCAATTTTGCTTTAAAACCTATAGTAGGTCACTGTTCCAGGTGAGGCTGGGTCCCCGCCTTTGTTACCCTCACCAACATGGTCATACCGTTCCTTTGTAGCTCGTCATCATCGATGAGCTGGAGCCGCACATCCGCGGCGGGGCGTCTCGCGATCTGGAGCCGACCGCTATATATCCAAATGAAAGCGCACCACGATTGAGGCGCCACACACAGTATGTTTTTCACCTTTTTATTGGCAAGAGGGCTGGGAGACAGCAGCACCACTGGTTCAGTAAAAGTTCATGGCCATACGCGTTTCGGGCTGGTAGCCCTTGTTCACTGGCATCAGGTTGAAGGATAGAGCAGCAATGGTTTTTCCGCCGCACTCGCAGCGATTAAATGTAAGTCCAGCCCCAATGGGCGTGTCTCTCAATTGCATTGTGGTCTATGATGTTCTTATCCATAGTGATTTGCCGCTGTAACCCCCAATTTTGCTTTAAAACCTATAGTAGGTCACTGTTCCAGGTGAGGCTGGGTCCCCGCCTTTGTTACCCTCACCAACATGGTCATACCGTTCCTTTGTAGCTCGTCATCATCGATGAGCTGGAGCCGCACATCCGCGGCGGGGCGTCTCGCGATCTGGAGCCGACCGCTATATATCCAAATGAAAGCGCACCACGATTGAGGCGCCACACACAGTATGTTTTTCACCTTTTTATTGGCAAGAGGGCTGGGAGACAGCAGCACCACTGGTTCAGTAAAAGTTCATGGCCATACGCGTTTCGGGCTGGTAGCCCTTGTTCACTGGCATCAGGTTGAAGGATAGAGCAGCAATGGTTTTTCCGCCGCACTCGCAGCGATTAAATGTAAGTCCAGCCCCAATGGGCGTGTCTCTCAATTGCATTGTGGTCTATGATGTTCTTATCCATAGTGATTTGCCGCTGTAACCCCCAATTTTGCTTTAAAACCTATAGTAGGTCACTGTTCCAGGTGAGGCTGGGTCCCCGCCTTTGTTACCCTCACCAACATGGTCATACCGTTCCTTTGTAGCTCGTCATCATCGATGAGCTGGAGCCGCACATCCGCGGCGGGGCGTCTCGCGATCTGGAGCCGACCGCTATATATCCAAATGAAAGCGCACCACGATTGAGGCGCCACACACAGTATGTTTTTCACCTTTTTATTGGCAAGAGGGCTGGGAGACAGCAGCACCACTGGTTCAGTAAAAGTTCATGGCCATACGCGTTTCGGGCTGGTAGCCCTTGTTCACTGGCATCAGGTTGAAGGATAGAGCAGCAATGGTTTTTCCGCCGCACTCGCAGCGATTAAATGTAAGTCCAGCCCCAATGGGCGTGTCTCTCAATTGCATTGTGGTCTATGATGTTCTTATCCATAGTGATTTGCCGCTGTAACCCCCAATTTTGCTTTAAAACCTATAGTAGGTCACTGTTCCAGGTGAGGCTGGGTCCCCGCCTTTGTTACCCTCACCAACATGGTCATACCGTTCCTTTGTAGCTCGTCATCATCGATGAGCTGGAGCCGCACATCCGCGGCGGGGCGTCTCGCGATCTGGAGCCGACCGCTATATATCCAAATGAAAGCGCACCACGATTGAGGCGCCACACACAGTATGTTTTTCACCTTTTTATTGGCAAGAGGGCTGGGAGACAGCAGCACCACTGGTTCAGTAAAAGTTCATGGCCATACGCGTTTCGGGCTGGTAGCCCTTGTTCACTGGCATCAGGTTGAAGGATAGAGCAGCAATGGTTTTTCCGCCGCACTCGCAGCGATTAAATGTAAGTCCAGCCCCAATGGGCGTGTCTCTCAATTGCATTGTGGTCTATGATGTTCTTATCCATAGTGATTTGCCGCTGTAACCCCCAATTTTGCTTTAAAACCTATAGTAGGTCACTGTTCCAGGTGAGGCTGGGTCCCCGCCTTTGTTACCCTCACCAACATGGTCATACCGTTCCTTTGTAGCTCGTCATCATCGATGAGCTGGAGCCGCACATCCGCGGCGGGGCGTCTCGCGATCTGGAGCCGACCGCTATATATCCAAATGAAAGCGCACCACGATTGAGGCGCCACACACAGTATGTTTTTCACCTTTTTATTGGCAAGAGGGCTGGGAGACAGCAGCACCACTGGTTCAGTAAAAGTTCATGGCCATACGCGTTTCGGGCTGGTAGCCCTTGTTCACTGGCATCAGGTTGAAGGATAGAGCAGCAATGGTTTTTCCGCCGCACTCGCAGCGATTAAATGTAAGTCCAGCCCCAATGGGCGTGTCTCTCAATTGCATTGTGGTCTATGATGTTCTTATCCATAGTGATTTGCCGCTGTAACCCCCAATTTTGCTTTAAAACCTATAGTAGGTCACTGTTCCAGGTGAGGCTGGGTCCCCGCCTTTGTTACCCTCACCAACATGGTCATACCGTTCCTTTGTAGCTCGTCATCATCGATGAGCTGGAGCCGCACATCCGCGGCGGGGCGTCTCGCGATCTGGAGCCGACCGCTATATATCCAAATGAAAGCGCACCACGATTGAGGCGCCACACACAGTATGTTTTTCACCTTTTTATTGGCAAGAGGGCTGGGAGACAGCAGCACCACTGGTTCAGTAAAAGTTCATGGCCATACGCGTTTCGGGCTGGTAGCCCTTGTTCACTGGCATCAGGTTGAAGGATAGAGCAGCAATGGTTTTTCCGCCGCACTCGCAGCGATTAAATGTAAGTCCAGCCCCAATGGGCGTGTCTCTCAATTGCATTGTGGTCTATGATGTTCTTATCCATAGTGATTTGCCGCTGTAACCCCCAATTTTGCTTTAAAACCTATAGTAGGTCACTGTTCCAGGTGAGGCTGGGTCCCCGCCTTTGTTACCCTCACCAACATGGTCATACCGTTCCTTTGTAGCTCGTCATCATCGATGAGCTGGAGCCGCACATCCGCGGCGGGGCGTCTCGCGATCTGGAGCCGACCGCTATATATCCAAATGAAAGCGCACCACGATTGAGGCGCCACACACAGTATGTTTTTCACCTTTTTATTGGCAAGAGGGCTGGGAGACAGCAGCACCACTGGTTCAGTAAAAGTTCATGGCCATACGCGTTTCGGGCTGGTAGCCCTTGTTCACTGGCATCAGGTTGAAGGATAGAGCAGCAATGGTTTTTCCGCCGCACTCGCAGCGATTAAATGTAAGTCCAGCCCCAATGGGCGTGTCTCTCAATTGCATTGTGGTCTATGATGTTCTTATCCATAGTGATTTGCCGCTGTAACCCCCAATTTTGCTTTAAAACCTATAGTAGGTCACTGTTCCAGGTGAGGCTGGGTCCCCGCCTTTGTTACCCTCACCAACATGGTCATACCGTTCCTTTGTAGCTCGTCATCATCGATGAGCTGGAGCCGCACATCCGCGGCGGGGCGTCTCGCGATCTGGAGCCGACCGCTATATATCCAAATGAAAGCGCACCACGATTGAGGCGCCACACACAGTATGTTTTTCACCTTTTTATTGGCAAGAGGGCTGGGAGACAGCAGCACCACTGGTTCAGTAAAAGTTCATGGCCATACGCGTTTCGGGCTGGTAGCCCTTGTTCACTGGCATCAGGTTGAAGGATAGAGCAGCAATGGTTTTTCCGCCGCACTCGCAGCGATTAAATGTAAGTCCAGCCCCAATGGGCGTGTCTCTCAATTGCATTGTGGTCTATGATGTTCTTATCCATAGTGATTTGCCGCTGTAACCCCCAATTTTGCTTTAAAACCTATAGTAGGTCACTGTTCCAGGTGAGGCTGGGTCCCCGCCTTTGTTACCCTCACCAACATGGTCATACCGTTCCTTTGTAGCTCGTCATCATCGATGAGCTGGAGCCGCACATCCGCGGCGGGGCGTCTCGCGATCTGGAGCCGACCGCTATATATCCAAATGAAAGCGCACCACGATTGAGGCGCCACACACAGTATGTTTTTCACCTTTTTATTGGCAAGAGGGCTGGGAGACAGCAGCACCACTGGTTCAGTAAAAGTTCATGGCCATACGCGTTTCGGGCTGGTAGCCCTTGTTCACTGGCATCAGGTTGAAGGATAGAGCAGCAATGGTTTTTCCGCCGCACTCGCAGCGATTAAATGTAAGTCCAGCCCCAATGGGCGTGTCTCTCAATTGCATTGTGGTCTATGATGTTCTTATCCATAGTGATTTGCCGCTGTAACCCCCAATTTTGCTTTAAAACCTATAGTAGGTCACTGTTCCAGGTGAGGCTGGGTCCCCGCCTTTGTTACCCTCACCAACATGGTCATACCGTTCCTTTGTAGCTCGTCATCATCGATGAGCTGGAGCCGCACATCCGCGGCGGGGCGTCTCGCGATCTGGAGCCGACCGCTATATATCCAAATGAAAGCGCACCACGATTGAGGCGCCACACACAGTATGTTTTTCACCTTTTTATTGGCAAGAGGGCTGGGAGACAGCAGCACCACTGGTTCAGTAAAAGTTCATGGCCATACGCGTTTCGGGCTGGTAGCCCTTGTTCACTGGCATCAGGTTGAAGGATAGAGCAGCAATGGTTTTTCCGCCGCACTCGCAGCGATTAAATGTAAGTCCAGCCCCAATGGGCGTGTCTCTCAATTGCATTGTGGTCTATGATGTTCTTATCCATAGTGATTTGCCGCTGTAACCCCCAATTTTGCTTTAAAACCTATAGTAGGTCACTGTTCCAGGTGAGGCTGGGTCCCCGCCTTTGTTACCCTCACCAACATGGTCATACCGTTCCTTTGTAGCTCGTCATCATCGATGAGCTGGAGCCGCACATCCGCGGCGGGGCGTCTCGCGATCTGGAGCCGACCGCTATATATCCAAATGAAAGCGCACCACGATTGAGGCGCCACACACAGTATGTTTTTCACCTTTTTATTGGCAAGAGGGCTGGGAGACAGCAGCACCACTGGTTCAGTAAAAGTTCATGGCCATACGCGTTTCGGGCTGGTAGCCCTTGTTCACTGGCATCAGGTTGAAGGATAGAGCAGCAATGGTTTTTCCGCCGCACTCGCAGCGATTAAATGTAAGTCCAGCCCCAATGGGCGTGTCTCTCAATTGCATTGTGGTCTATGATGTTCTTATCCATAGTGATTTGCCGCTGTAACCCCCAATTTTGCTTTAAAACCTATAGTAGGTCACTGTTCCAGGTGAGGCTGGGTCCCCGCCTTTGTTACCCTCACCAACATGGTCATACCGTTCCTTTGTAGCTCGTCATCATCGATGAGCTGGAGCCGCACATCCGCGGCGGGGCGTCTCGCGATCTGGAGCCGACCGCTATATATCCAAATGAAAGCGCACCACGATTGAGGCGCCACACACAGTATGTTTTTCACCTTTTTATTGGCAAGAGGGCTGGGAGACAGCAGCACCACTGGTTCAGTAAAAGTTCATGGCCATACGCGTTTCGGGCTGGTAGCCCTTGTTCACTGGCATCAGGTTGAAGGATAGAGCAGCAATGGTTTTTCCGCCGCACTCGCAGCGATTAAATGTAAGTCCAGCCCCAATGGGCGTGTCTCTCAATTGCATTGTGGTCTATGATGTTCTTATCCATAGTGATTTGCCGCTGTAACCCCCAATTTTGCTTTAAAACCTATAGTAGGTCACTGTTCCAGGTGAGGCTGGGTCCCCGCCTTTGTTACCCTCACCAACATGGTCATACCGTTCCTTTGTAGCTCGTCATCATCGATGAGCTGGAGCCGCACATCCGCGGCGGGGCGTCTCGCGATCTGGAGCCGACCGCTATATATCCAAATGAAAGCGCACCACGATTGAGGCGCCACACACAGTATGTTTTTCACCTTTTTATTGGCAAGAGGGCTGGGAGACAGCAGCACCACTGGTTCAGTAAAAGTTCATGGCCATACGCGTTTCGGGCTGGTAGCCCTTGTTCACTGGCATCAGGTTGAAGGATAGAGCAGCAATGGTTTTTCCGCCGCACTCGCAGCGATTAAATGTAAGTCCAGCCCCAATGGGCGTGTCTCTCAATTGCATTGTGGTCTATGATGTTCTTATCCATAGTGATTTGCCGCTGTAACCCCCAATTTTGCTTTAAAACCTATAGTAGGTCACTGTTCCAGGTGAGGCTGGGTCCCCGCCTTTGTTACCCTCACCAACATGGTCATACCGTTCCTTTGTAGCTCGTCATCATCGATGAGCTGGAGCCGCACATCCGCGGCGGGGCGTCTCGCGATCTGGAGCCGACCGCTATATATCCAAATGAAAGCGCACCACGATTGAGGCGCCACACACAGTATGTTTTTCACCTTTTTATTGGCAAGAGGGCTGGGAGACAGCAGCACCACTGGTTCAGTAAAAGTTCATGGCCATACGCGTTTCGGGCTGTTAGCCCTTGTTCACTGGCATCAGGTTGAAGGATAGAGCAGCAATGGTTTTTCCGCCGCACTCGCAGCGATTAAATGTAAGTCCAGCCCCAATGGGCGTGTCTCTCAATTGCATTGTGGTCTATGATGTTCTTATCCATAGTGATTTGCCGCTGTAACCCCCAATTTTGCTTTAAAACCTATAGTAGGTCACTGTTCCAGGTGAGGCTGGGTCCCCGCCTTTGTTACCCTCACCAACATGGTCATACCGTTCCTTTGTAGCTCGTCATCATCGATGAGCTGGAGCCGCACATCCGCGGCGGGGCGTCTCGCGATCTGGAGCCGACCGCTATATATCCAAATGAAAGCGCACCACGATTGAGGCGCCACACACAGTATGTTTTTCACCTTTTTATTGGCAAGAGGGCTGGGAGACAGCAGCACCACTGGTTCAGTAAAAGTTCATGGCCATACGCGTTTCGGGCTGGTAGCCCTTGTTCACTGGCATCAGGTTGAAGGATAGAGCAGCAATGGTTTTTCCGCCGCACTCGCAGCGATTAAATGTAAGTCCAGCCCCAATGGGCGTGTCTCTCAATTGCATTGTGGTCTATGATGTTCTTATCCATAGTGATTTGCCGCTGTAACCCCCAATTTTGCTTTAAAACCTATAGTAGGTCACTGTTCCAGGTGAGGCTGGGTCCCCGCCTTTGTTACCCTCACCAACATGGTCATACCGTTCCTTTGTAGCTCGTCATCATCGATGAGCTGGAGCCGCACATCCGCGGCGGGGCGTCTCGCGATCTGGAGCCGACCGCTATATATCCAAATGAAAGCGCACCACGATTGAGGCGCCACACACAGTATGTTTTTCACCTTTTTATTGGCAAGAGGGCTGGGAGACAGCAGCACCACTGGTTCAGTAAAAGTTCATGGCCATACGCGTTTCGGGCTGGTAGCCCTTGTTCACTGGCATCAGGTTGAAGGATAGAGCAGCAATGGTTTTTCCGCCGCACTCGCAGCGATTAAATGTAAGTCCAGCCCCAATGGGCGTGTCTCTCAATTGCATTGTGGTCTATGATGTTCTTATCCATAGTGATTTGCCGCTGTAACCCCCAATTTTGCTTTAAAACCTATAGTAGGTCACTGTTCCAGGTGAGGCTGGGTCCCCGCCTTTGTTACCCTCACCAACATGGTCATACCGTTCCTTTGTAGCTCGTCATCATCGATGAGCTGGAGCCGCACATCCGCGGCGGGGCGTCTCGCGATCTGGAGCCGACCGCTATATATCCAAATGAAAGCGCACCACGATTGAGGCGCCACACACAGTATGTTTTTCACCTTTTTATTGGCAAGAGGGCTGGGAGACAGCAGCACCACTGGTTCAGTAAAAGTTCATGGCCATACGCGTTTCGGGCTGGTAGCCCTTGTTCACTGGCATCAGGTTGAAGGATAGAGCAGCAATGGTTTTTCCGCCGCACTCGCAGCGATTAAATGTAAGTCCAGCCCCAATGGGCATGTCTCTCAATTGCATTGTGGTCTATGATGTTCTTATCCATAGTGATTTGCCGCTGTAACCCCCAATTTTGCTTTAAAACCTATAGTAGGTCACTGTTCCAGGTGAGGCTGGGTCCCCGCCTTTGTTACCCTCACCAACATGGTCATACCGTTCCTTTGTAGCTCGTCATCATCGATGAGCTGGAGCCGCACATCCGCGGCGGGGCGTCTCGCGATCTGGAGCCGACCGCTATATATCCAAATGAAAGCGCACCACGATTGAGGCGCCACACACAGTATGTTTTTCACCTTTTTATTGGCAAGAGGGCTGGGAGACAGCAGCACCACTGGTTCAGTAAAAGTTCATGGCCATACGCGTTTCGGGCTGGTAGCCCTTGTTCACTGGCATCAGGTTGAAGGATAGAGCAGCAATGGTTTTTCCGCCGCACTCGCAGCGATTAAATGTAAGTCCAGCCCCAATGGGCGTGTCTCTCAATTGCATTGTGGTCTATGATGTTCTTATCCATAGTGATTTGCCGCTGTAACCCCCAATTTTGCTTTAAAACCTATAGTAGGTCACTGTTCCAGGTGAGGCTGGGTCCCCGCCTTTGTTACCCTCACCAACATGGTCATACCGTTCCTTTGTAGCTCGTCATCATCGATGAGCTGGAGCCGCACATCCGCGGCGGGGCGTCTCGCGATCTGGAGCCGACCGCTATATATCCAAATGAAAGCGCACCACGATTGAGGCGCCACACACAGTATGTTTTTCACCTTTTTATTGGCAAGAGGGCTGGGAGACAGCAGCACCACTGGTTCAGTAAAAGTTCATGGCCATACGCGTTTCGGGCTGGTAGCCCTTGTTCACTGGCATCAGGTTGAAGGATAGAGCAGCAATGGTTTTTCCGCCGCACTCGCAGCGATTAAATGTAAGTCCAGCCCCAATGGGCATGTCTCTCAATTGCATTGTGGTCTATGATGTTCTTATCCATAGTGATTTGCCGCTGTAACCCCCAATTTTGCTTTAAAACCTATAGTAGGTCACTGTTCCAGGTGAGGCTGGGTCCCCGCCTTTGTTACCCTCACCAACATGGTCATACCGTTCCTTTGTAGCTCGTCATCATCGATGAGCTGGAGCCGCACATCCGCGGCGGGGCGTCTCGCGATCTGGAGCCGACCGCTATATATCCAAATGAAAGCGCACCACGATTGAGGCGCCACACACAGTATGTTTTTCACCTTTTTATTGGCAAGAGGGCTGGGAGACAGCAGCACCACTGGTTCAGTAAAAGTTCATGGCCATACGCGTTTCGGGCTGGTAGCCCTTGTTCACTGGCATCAGGTTGAAGGATAGAGCAGCAATGGTTTTTCCGCCGCACTCGCAGCGATTAAATGTAAGTCCAGCCCCAATGGGCGTGTCTCTCAATTGCATTGTGGTCTATGATGTTCTTATCCATAGTGATTTGCCGCTGTAACCCCCAATTTTGCTTTAAAACCTATAGTAGGTCACTGTTCCAGGTGAGGCTGGGTCCCCGCCTTTGTTACCCTCACCAACATGGTCATACCGTTCCTTTGTAGCTCGTCATCATCGATGAGCTGGAGCCGCACATCCGCGGCGGGGCGTCTCGCGATCTGGAGCCGACCGCTATATATCCAAATGAAAGCGCACCACGATTGAGGCGCCACACACAGTATGTTTTTCACCTTTTTATTGGCAAGAGGGCTGGGAGACAGCAGCACCACTGGTTCAGTAAAAGTTCATGGCCATACGCGTTTCGGGCTGTTAGCCCTTGTTCACTGGCATCAGGTTGAAGGATAGAGCAGCAATGGTTTTTCCGCCGCACTCGCAGCGATTAAATGTAAGTCCAGCCCCAATGGGCGTGTCTCTCAATTGCATTGTGGTCTATGATGTTCTTATCCATAGTGATTTGCCGCTGTAACCCCCAATTTTGCTTTAAAACCTATAGTAGGTCACTGTTCCAGGTGAGGCTGGGTCCCCGCCTTTGTTACCCTCACCAACATGGTCATACCGTTCCTTTGTAGCTCGTCATCATCGATGAGCTGGAGCTGCACATCCGCAGCGGGGCGTCTCGCGATCTGGAGCCGACCGCTATATATCCAAATGAAAGCGCACCACGATTGAGGCGCCACACACAGTATGTTTTTCACCTTTTTATTGGCAAGAGGGCTGGGAGACAGCAGCACCACTGGTTCAGTAAAAGTTCATGGCCATAAGCGTTTCGGGCTGGTAGCCCTTGTTCACTGGCATCAGGTTGAAGGATAGAGCAGCAATGGTTTTTCCGCCGCACTCGCAGCGATTAAATGTAAGTCCAGCCCCAATGGGCGTGTCTCTCAATTGCATTGTGGTCTATGATGTTCTTATCCATAGTGATTTGCCGCTGTAACCCCCAATTTTGCTTTAAAACCTATAGTAGGTCACTGTTCCAGGTGAGGCTGGGTCCCCGCCTTTGTTACCCTCACCAACATGGTCATACCGTTCCTTTGTAGCTCGTCATCATCGATGAGCTGGAGCCGCACATCCGCGGCGGGGCGTCTCGCGATCTGGAGCCGACCGCTATATATCCAAATGAAAGCGCACCACGATTGAGGCGCCACACACAGTATGTTTTTCACCTTTTTATTGGCAAGAGGGCTGGGAGACAGCAGCACCACTGGTTCAGTAAAAGTTCATGGCCATACGCGTTTCGGGCTGGTAGCCCTTGTTCACTGGCATCAGGTTGAAGGATAGAGCAGCAATGGTTTTTCCGCCGCACTCGCAGCGATTAAATGTAAGTCCAGCCCCAATGGGCGTGTCTCTCAATTGCATTGTGGTCTATGATGTTCTTATCCATAGTGATTTGCCGCTGTAACCCCCAATTTTGCTTTAAAACCTATAGTAGGTCACTGTTCCAGGTGAGGCTGGGTCCCCGCCTTTGTTACCCTCACCAACATGGTCATACCGTTCCTTTGTAGCTCGTCATCATCGATGAGCTGGAGCCGCACATCCGCGGCGGGGCGTCTCGCGATCTGGAGCCGACCGCTATATATCCAAATGAAAGCGCACCACGATTGAGGCGCTGCACACAGTATGTTTTTCACCTTTTTATTGGCAAGAGGGCTGGGAGACAGCAGCACCACTGGTTCAGTAAAAGTTCATGGCCATACGCGTTTCGGGCTGGTAGACCTTGTTCCCTGGCATCAGGTTGAAGGATAGAGCAGCAATGGTTTTTCCGCCGCACTCGCAGCGATTAAATGTAAGTCCAGCCCCAATGGGCATGTCTCTCAATTCCATTGTGGTCTATGATGTTCTTATCCATAGTGATTTGCCGCTGTAACCCCCAATTTTGCTTTAAAACCTATAGTAGGTCACTGTTCCAGGTGAGGCTGGGTCCCCGCCTTTGTTACCCTCACCAACATGGTCATACCGTTCCTTTGTAGCTCGTCATCATCGATGAGCTGGAGCCGCACATCCGCGGCGGGGCGTCTCGCGATCTGGAGCCGACCAATATATCTCCAAATGAAAGCGCACCACGATTGAGGCGCCACACACAGTATGTTTTTCACCTTTTTATTGGCAAGAGGGCTGGGAGACAGCAGCACCACTGGTTCAGTAAAAGTTCATGGCCATACGCGTTTCGGGCTGGTAGCCCTTGTTCACTGGCATCAGGTTGAAGGATAGAGCAGCAATGGTTTTTCCGCCGCACTCGCAGCGATTAAATGTAAGTCCAGCCCCAATGGGCGTGTCTCGCAATTGCATTGTGGTCTATGATGTTCTTATCCGTAGTGATTTGCCGCTGTAACCCCCAATTTTGCTTTAAAACCTATAGTAGGTCACTGTTCCAGGTGAGGCTGGGTCCCCGCCTTTGTTACCCTCACCAACATGGTCATACCGTTCCTTTGTAGCTCGTCATCATCGATGAGCTGGAGCCGCACATCCGCGGCGGGGCGTCGTGCGATCTGGAGCCGACCGCTATATATCCAAATGAAAGCGCACCACGATTGAGGCGCCACACACAGTATGTTTTTCACCTTTTTATTGGCAAGAGGGCTGGGAGACAGCAGCACCACTGGTTCAGTAAAAGTTCATGGCCATACGCGTTTCGGTCTGTTAGCCCTTGTTCACTGGCATCAGGTTGAAGGATAGAGCAGCAATGGTTTTTCCGCCGCACTCGCAGCGATTAAATGTAAGTCCAGCCCCAATGGGCGTGTCTCTCAATTGCATTGTGGTCTATGATGTTCTTATCCATAGTGATTTGCCGCTGTAACCCCCAATTTTGCTTTAAAACCTATAGTAGGTCACTGTTCCAGGTGAGGCTGGGTCCCCGCCTTTGTTACCCTCACCAACATGGTCATACCGTTCCTTTGTAGCTCATCATCATCGATGAGCTGGAGCTGCACATCCGCGGCGGGGCGTCTCGCGATCTGGAGCCGACCGCTATATATCCAAATGAAAGCGCACCACGATTGAGGCGCCACACACAGTATGTTTTTCACCTTTTTATTGGCAAGAGGGCTGGGAGACAGCAGTACCACTGGTTCAGTAAAAGTTCATGGCCATACGCGTTTCGGGCTGGTAGCCCTTGTTCACTGGCATCAGGTTGAAGGATAGAGCAGCAATGGTTTTTCCGAAGCACTCGCAGCGATTAAATGTAAGTCCAGCCCCAATGGGCGTGTCTCTCAATTGCATTGTGGTCTATGATGTTCTTATCCATAGTGATTTGCCGCTGTAACCCCCAATTTTGCTTTAAAACCTATAGTAGGTCACTGTTCCAGGTGAGGCTGGGTCCCCGCCTTTGTTACCCTCACCAACATGGTCATACCGTTTCTTTGTAGCTCGTCATCATCGATGAGCTGGAGCCGCACATCCGCGGCGGGGCGTCTCGCGATCTGGAGCCGACCGCTATATATCCAAATGAAAGCGCACCACGATTGAGGCACCACACACAGTATGTTTTCCACCTTTTTATTGGCAAGAGGGCTGGGAGACAGCAGCACCACTGGTTCAGTAAAAGTTCATGGCCATATGCGTTTCGGGCTGGGAGCCCTTGTTCACTGGCATCAGGTTGAAGGATAGAGCAGCAATGGTTTTTCCGCCGCACTCGCAGCGATTAAATGTAAGTCCAGCCCCAATGGGCGTGTCTCTCAATTGCATTGTGGTCTATGATGTTCTTATCCATAGTGATTTGCCGCTGTAACCCCCAATTTTGCTTTAAAACATATAGTAGGTCACTGTTCCAGGTGAGGCTGGGTCCCCGCCTTTGTTACCCTCACCAACATGGTCATACCATTCCTTTGTAGCTCGTCATCATCGATGAGCTGGAGCCGCACATCCGCGGCGGGGCGTCTCGCGATCTGGAGCCGACCGCTATATATCCAAATGAAAGCGCACCACGATTGAGGCGCCCACACACAGTATGTTTTTCACCTTTTTATTGGCAAGAGGGCTGGGAGACAGCAGCACCACTGGTTCAGTAAACGTTCATGGCCATACGCGTTTCGGGCTGGTAGCCCTTGTTCACTGGCATCAGGTTGAAGGATAGAGCAGCAATGGTTTTTCCGCCGCACTCGCAGCGATTAAATGTAAGTCCAGCCCCAATGGGCGTGTCTCTCAATTGCATTGTGGTCTATGATGTTCTTATCCATAGTGATTTGCCGCTGTAACCCCCAATTTTGCTTTAAAACCTATAGTAGGTCACTGTTCCAGGTGAGTGTTGGTCCCCGCCTTGTTACTCACCAACATGGTCCTACCGTTCCTTTGTAGCTCGTCATCATCGATGAGCTGGAGCCGCACATCCGCGGCGGGGCGTCTCGCGATCTGGAGCCGACCGGTGATGACGAGCTACAAAGGAACGGTATGACCATGTTGGTGAGGGTAACAAAGGCGTTAACCTGAAGTTGCTCTGAACCGGGCTTTGTAACACCCATTTTTACCTACTGGTTTTAATTAATTCTCACTGTATTGTATTAGGAAAGAGGATTTACTGTTTTTATGTACACTTTTATGATCTATGTTTCTAAATCAGATCAAATAAAGTTTAATGAATTCTATGGCAGGACGGAGACGAGGATTATGCATATCTTTCCTCACTTTATTTGCATAGCAGTTCAAAGAAAACGTAACACAACAATCATTAAACAAAAGACTACACAACCCATGAACCATTAAGGGGTAGTCTCCAAGGCAACTATAGTCCAATCATATCACAGTCCATCGTATATAATATCGTGATGTCCCTTCCGTTCCTCTTTCTTTCACTGCTCGTCAGTTAAGTGCATTCCTTACATTCTTGGCTTAATCTGACGTTGTTGCTGTTTGTATAGCAGTTTCTTGTGCACTTTATTAGCATTATTGCCTTGGTATTGTTTCATATTCCCTGCGCAGCAGGCTCTTGCCCGAGCGCGTTCTCCCCCTCGCAGTTTCTCCCGCTGTGTGCTCTTCGCGCGGTGAGATCCTGTCAGGCGCGTCTGAATCCGGTCACTCCTTTAGTGTCCGCTTGATTCCCGACCAACCCTCGCCTAATTTTGACACCGCGCGGTGATTTCCCTATACAGCGCCTCAGTCTATTCTTATAACCGCTTCGGGGAAAGCCCAGCTGTTGGAGCACCGGCGAGGGGGCTGTCTTAAGGATTTTAAGGGCATTTGTTCTGTGCTCACACCCTTCTGCTATCATGTCTTCTCCAGAAGACCATTTTTACTCCTCCTACCAGGAAGTGGAGGAGGAATGGCCCCCAACTTCTCCCTCCAGCAGTGGACCAAGCCCTCTCTCTGGCTATTTCTAGGGCGCTGGCTCCTCTTAGGGATCAGGTTGATAAGCTGGCGAAAAGCATCCCTGGGGTGTTCAGTGACCCAGATCTGGTGGTGGCGGGTCCAAGTAGCTCCCAGATGGGGAATAAAAGGGTCGTACATAACGCGGGGCACTTGGAAGGATTTGATAAACTTACGGAGACCTTCTCAAGAGTGCGCGAACGCTCAAACATGCACCCTGCCGGGAGGAGGAGGGGCCCGGAGAAAATTGCGACACTGTCACCACTATTGTAGACCCCGACGGCGGGTTTCCCTTAGAGGGAGAGGGTGTATCGGAGGACGATTTCTCCTCCGATGAGGATAAGGACTCGGGGCGTCCCTGTCGTCCAGAGTCCCACTCCTCTCAGTCCCCAGTTGGGGACGGGGTCCACTCGGACATGTTCGAGCCTACCCAAATTTACCATCCTAGGTCAGCAGAGTGGACACCTGACGCCAAAGTGGCAGAGTATGTGGTGGGGAAAATCCATCAACCCCTTGAAAGGGAGGTCAGGAATAGGATGAGGGGAGAATGCCCCAGGCCCTCACTGAAGGGGAAGGTGGCACACACGCCTGAAATTGATGAGAAACTATGTACCTTTTTCTCCAAGTATATGAGGGATCCCAAGAAAGGAATTGATAGGTCTTGGACGTGGTAGGGCCCTTGACCCAAATTATTCAATTGACGGAGCGTCCCAAAGAGTCAGGATCCCCTTTGTCCACGGATATTGTGGCTGGTTGGGCGCACTACCCTAAACCCTAAAACACTACCCCCTCCACTACCCAAACACCACTGCACTACCCTAAACCCTAAAACACTACCCTCAGCACAACACCCTACACTACCCAAACATAACTGCACTACCCTAAACCCTAAAACACTACCACCAGCACGACTCCCTACACTACCCAAACACCACTGCACTACCCTAAACTCTAAAACACTACCCCCAGCACGACTCCCTACACTACCCAAACACCACTGCACTACACTAAACCCTAAATATACCCCCAGCATGACCTCCCACACTACACAAACACCACTGCACTACGCTAAACCCTAAAACACTACCCCCAGCACGACCCCCTACACTACCCAAACACCACTGCACTACCCTAAACCCTAAAACACTAACCCCAGCATGACCCCCTACACTACCCAAACACAACTGCACTACCCTATACCCTAAAACACGACCCCCTACACTACACAAACATGACTGCACTACCCTAAACCCTAAAACACTACCCACAGCATGACCCCTTCACTACACAAACACCACTGCACTGGCCTAAACCCTAAAACACTACCCCAGCACTATCCCCTACACTACCCAAACACACACTGCACTAACATAAACCCTAAAACACTACCCCCAGCCTAACCCCCTACACTACCCAAACACCACTGCACTACCCTAAACCCTAAAACACTAACCCCAGCATGACCCCCTACACTACCCAAATAACACTGCACTACCCTATACCCCAAAAACACCGACCCCTACACAACAATAAACACGACTGCACTACCCTAAACCCTAAAACACTACCCACAGCATGACCCCTTCACTACACAAACACCACTGCACTGCCCTAAACCATAAAACACTACCCCAGCACTACCCCTACACTACCCAAACACCACTGCACTAACATAAACCCTAAATCTACCCCAGCATGACCCCCTACACTACCCAAACACCACTGCACTACCCTAAACCATAAAACACTACCCCCAGCATGACCCCCTACACTACACAAACACCACTGCACTACCCTAAACCCTAAAACACTACCACCAGCATGACCCCCTACACTACTCAAACACCACTGCACTACCCTAAACCCTAAAACACTACCCCAGCACGACCCCCTACACTACCCATACACCACTGCACTACCCTAAACCCTAAAACACTACCCCCAGCATGACCCCCTACACTACTGCACTGCCCTAAACCCTAAAACACTACCCCCAGCACGACCCCCTACACTACCCAAACACCACTGCACTACCTCTAAACCCTAAAACACTACCCCCAGCACAACCCCCTACACCACCCAAACACCACTGCACTACCCTAAACCCTAGAAAAGAAACCCCCACCCCATGCCCAATCCCCCTTACCTCTCACTCCTCATGGTTCCTCTCTCCTCGTGGTTCCTGCTTCACGTCATCTCTGAGGGGCGGTGCACGTCATTGTGAGGAAACGTAACAGCCTCTGTTTCCTTACAACGACAAGGATCGTTTACATGTTTTTTAGAACGCATGGTCATTTACCATACATACCTTTACAACAAAATTTGTTGTAAAGGCATGCGTGGTAAATGACCATGCGTTCTAAAAAAATGCGTAGTAATGACTTCGTGATGTACAACGCATGTGTGGGAATGCATGCATTGTAATGGTATCGCAAAGTAAAAAAGTCATTGTAACAGCTGTTTACCGATCGAAGCTGGCCCCTCTTCTTCAGTGAGACGTTTATTTGAATAATTAGGAGGAAGGAATGTGTTTTTTTTACCGAAAAGTGCATTCCCGGCTGTTGTATTGTGAAAGTGTCCGCATGGCCTGGTTTCACTTCCGGTGAGAGAGTGGAAGAGTCTGTTTGGATCTAAAGGAGTTCTGTTGTTGGACGGGGCCGGCACGACATGTCATCAGAAAACATAGCTAATGGAAAGCGTCCTCCCTGAAGTGTGGAGCAGTGCCATGAGAGGTCAACGAGTGTGCGTCCCACCGCAGTATGACCGTACCGCGTGACCCATGTGCCACCTCCAGGGTACGGGAGGCAGAAGCGGCATCGCAGGTCCTCTTGAAGACCGTTGTAGCACTAATTCTACATTTTGGTACTAGGGCATTTTATCCTGCCAGATACAAAGAGAAGATCCTGTGTTATTCAGTGCCCTCGTTACCTTTTTTGTGGGTGGTGGTGCTTGTCACTTCGCTGCCCCGCCGGTGCACACGACTGGGCACCCCACCTCATGTGCCATCTGCAGGGCCTCTGCCCTCGGATCACTGGTTTCGGTTTCTGGAGTGGCAACATAAACAGTTGCTCCCAAAGGACTAGCCTGAACACTTAGGTGAATATCCCCTGCACCAGCATTCCACGGAAATTCTTTCCTAGCTCTCCCACGTCAACGAGCAGGCTCCCTCGCGACACCGTATGATGTCATCGGAGCCATAAGAGGACCTCGTCGGCATGCTGACGTCAGTTCCACCCATTTTTTCCGTGCCACCGAGGCAAACACGGGACCGAGACATTTTCACATGTATACATAGTATAATAAATATATATATATTCACTGAAAAAACCATAGGTTTCAGGCACGTTATAGTTAGAAATTAGCATTTAAAAAACCTTAGAAATTCACTGAAAAAAACCATAGGTTTCAGGCATGTTATAGTTAGAAATTAGCATTTAAAAAACCTTAGAAATTCACTGAAAAAACCATAGGTTTCAGGGGCGTTATAGTTAGTTGGACATTTCACTCGTACAAAACCATAGAAATTTCCGTTATAGTTAGTACAGCTAACTATAACTCGCGCGCGCCAGCAATGCACTGCTGATGACATCACATATTACATCACCTCATGACATGGTCAGTGACATCACTCATGACATCACTGATGACATGATCTCAAATGACATCACTGATGACATCACTGATGACATCATCCAGTGAATGTGTGTTTTTCTGAAAATTAAATATGTTTTATATATGTATATCTCAAGGTCGATGGAAGAATAAATGGGTATATAAGTATCTAAATGGATGATTTTTTTGTAAAATTGATTGTATAACTGACTAAGTGTATCTTAGTGAATACATGGGTTAGTGAGTAATGTTTAAATATGAAAATATCTGTATCAGTCTCTCACTTTGTATATAAGTGGCTGCATGGGTTGGTGAGTAGCTACATGCGTGTCTATATGGTTTATTAGTTGGTTTTTTGAGTATCAGTATGAGTGTCTGAGTGTCTGTATGGTTCGGTGGGGGTATTACTTAGTGCATAGATGCATGAATGAGTGACTCACTGTTTGTATGTGTTGAAGACAGCATGTGTGCAGGACTGTATAGGTGGATGAGTATGTGTATGGGTGTGTTAGTGAGTGAATGACTGTCTCAATAGTGTCTTTATGAGTAACTACATATGTTTTAAACTAGTATATGTGAGTATTGGTGTATATAAGTGAGTATATGTGAGAGTGAGAGATTGGAAGAGTTCCTGTACAAATAAGTAGGTGTTTCTATAAGTGATTGTTTAAGAGAGTAAGTATGTGTACGTTTCTGTAGAAGTAAGTGTGGTAGTGTGTGTATAACTGTATATGCAAGTAAATGGATGTTTGATACTTTGTTTGCATGTGTGACTATGTGTGTGAGTAACTCTATGGATGAGTGGCGGTGTGTAACAGGATGTATAGGTGTATGAGTACATATGATGAGTGAGTACATGCATGAGTGACTGTATAGGGACTGTTGGTGAATGAGTGGATGTGTGTGTAGATCTTGGAATTACTGAATAGGTGGGTTGTAATTGGTATTGGTATGTCTATTGTTTTGAAAATGTTAGTTTGTATTTTTGAGTGTGTGTATCAAAGGTTATATTAGGGGTGAGAGGAGGTCTGCCACTCTATCACAAGGATGATGTCATCCGTGATGTCATTTGAGATGTCATCAGTGATGTCATGAGAGATGCCACTGACCATGTCATGAGTGATGTAATATGTGACGTCATCAGCAGTGCATTGCGGGCGCGCGAGTTATAGTTAGCTGAACTAACTATAACGGGGGAATTTCTATGGTTTTGTACGAGTGAAATGTCCAACTAACTATAACGCCCCTGAAACCTATGGTTTTTTCAGTGAATATATATATATATTACCTACTGGCGGTCGCCAGTAGGTAGTTATAGTTAGGACCTATTTTCCATAGGAAATTCACAACATTCTAT